>CAJQUW010008592.1:0-31741 GCA_907163375.1 Prostheceraeus crozeri
TCAACCGCGTCTAGCCATTTCTGACAATCTTACGCATAATGATTATTTTCCATTCACAGTTAAGTATAGAAGGCAATTAATGTTTATATTTACTCTGATGACATAACATTAAGGCGTCCGGATTTTTTTCTGGACGAGTTTGGCAACCCTGATGATGCCATTCTTTCATGCTTTATAAGTACTGAAATGTTTACCTACGAAAAGCATTTGTACTGAACAGATGTTTACCATGGACACAGAAACAAATCTAGCGGAAAAGTAGACCAATCACGCAAGAATGTTCTCATCCTCATTATGGTAAGTTTCCTCCGAAGACAAAACATCGCAAAGGTGTCATTTTATCTGGATTTATAGACCGAATTGTTTACCGAGAAATATTAGTGAGCCTGAGCCTTCGTTTTTTTGATAGTTTTGCTTTTGTGAATAAAAATTGCGAATGTCGAAGACGAAAAGGTGTCCGTTAGAATTTCAGAAGACTCAGCTAGTCATCAAACTCATTTCAGCTGAGATTTGCAATTAGCAAGTTTGTGAAATTTCGACGGGTATTCATTAAACATCACTTTAAACACACTACTGGAAAATCACCTAAGTTAGTGTACCTGTAACAATTAATAAATGTTGCTTTTTGACAACGCAACCTAAATAGAAGACAATAAATAAATATTGAGCTACATCCACTGATGAAAAATGGAAACAGACCTGAATTGGATGCATTGGATTAAATTGAAGCTATTCAGGTATATTTCCATTTTTCATCTGTGGATGCAGCTCAACATTTATTTATTGTCTTCTATTTACATCTCATTTCAGTTGTGTCGAATAGATGTTTGCGTTCGCGCAATCTTTAAATGGGCAGAAACTGATTGGGAAAACCGTTGGGAAGTGATGAGAAATGCATTCGATCAGTCTTCAGCTTTAACCTATACATACATAATCTGACATGGTCGATGTTTCAATCTTGAGGTGTATCTCAATGTCTTCAGTCCACACGTCAAGAATTGTGAGCATCTGAAGATTGAACCAAAATCTAACTTTGCAAGTATTTTGTCATCACAGATCATCGCAGATCATTGTCAATCACTATTTGACCCACGACACCACAATTGATCATTCTTGACTTCCTCAGAAGTGCATGTTTTTTATTTTGAATTTTGTGAATAACTTTGATGTTTAAGATGCGATGTATGACAAGAGTTAGATGAAGAGGATCCTCAATTATCGTGTGAGCACTAGCATGTAAAGCTTTCGACCGTCGTACACGAGACTCGTTACTTTATAATAATGTTCATTGAGCAAATGACACGGCTTTACATGCAATATTTCATTATCGTCCTATCAGGTATCTCAGAACTCGAAAATGGGATTCTACGATCTACTTAGGCGCTTTGATGCCACGAAAAACTGATTAATGAAAAACCAGATTATATCCAGTGGAGCACAGGTTTTCCACCCCTGGCATTGGATGTTGTTTTCAGGTGCTGCCTGATTTCCTAAGTACTGTCGGGCGGAAATGTTCCGTGCGATGAGACCATCTTTGCTTCCACAAAAATCTGATCAGCGAGCAAAATGTTGTTGGTCGGGTTGGGAAATCTTACAGTTGAAATTGACCAAACAATTGTTCTCTACTTGAAATACATCCTGCATCATTACTGCATGAATGAATTTCTCATATTCAATAATTTGATGCAACAAAACTCTATTATTCAAAGGACTGACAGAATTACTTTCGTTTTTGCAGATATTCCAAAGAAAGACTCAGCGACTCAATATTCTCCTCCACCTCCTCCACTCCTACCCGTGGTTCCTGGTGAGTTGAAAACTGAAAATCTAATTAATAAATTCGTTACGAGGCAGTGTTGGCCATGGAATACCACCGCTCCCATGAGATTCTTTAGATCTTCATTAGTCAAATAAGGGTCAGACAGAACAACACCAGAAACGGAGTTGTTTCGGTCTTAATGAAAGGACAATGAGAAGTTGTTACTTTATGTTGTCGAGAACAAACGATAGCGACGATCTTATCTAGATTTCATTGTTTGATTGATGATTACGGATAATCAGTCAATTTGTTTTAATTTATATCTCAAAGTACCGGCAGCATACTTATTTTCATATCTTATACACTGATGCAAGCAGCATAATGAAAATGAACCTCTTTAGTATCTTCAGCTCCTTGAGTGTCTACACAGGCGAATTCCATGCAGGGATTGTTTTGAATTTTGCGGAATAATTCGGCATAAGCAAAATAAACTAGATTAAAGGGAACCCTTTCGGATGGTCAATGGCCATCATAGTCATACCTCAAGGAAATTTGGAGCCCCTGCAACAGGGACTTTGGTTTTCAAAGAAATAAACTTATAGTTACCTTTGTTTACTTGGAAATTGGTGAACAGAACATTATTTGTCCGCTTTGCAGTGATTGAGTCAGAAGTGGAAACTTATGTTCAGTTTGAATTTTCTGTGAAAAGAGTAATTATCAAGATTTTCAATTAAATGAATTTTGAAGGTCCGAAAATGAACCTCTTGAGTCTACTATTCCTTCATAGGAATTGATAAGTAATTTCGTTAAATAGACCGATTGCATTCTAATGCATTTTAAAGATTTTGTTAATACGAGACGATAGGAGCGAATTATCTAGTTAGGGCGATAGATCTGCAAATATCAAATTTCCACTTTTCCAAAAAAAATAAAAATTCCATCAAATTTTAATTGAAATGTTGATCAAAACCTTCAATTTGCAAACTTCTTCACATTGAATTTCTAAACTTAGTTCGTATTTAAAAAACATTCTATACAGAGTCGTCCTTCATGGGAAAGGAACATCAACGAAATGAATTTTTATCAAATTATTTTTAATTATTTTTGATATTTTAAAGACTTCTGTCATTTCATTTTCCTAATCTGACGACAGCTGCGGAGTAATGGGAAGAAGACCGTTCCAGGACACCGAAAACTTCAGAAAAAATTGGTATTTTCAAAAACGACTAAATTCATGAATTTTAACCATTTTTCAGGTTTTTAAGACCTAAATTCATAAATTTAGTCCATTTAAAAAGTATCATTTTTTGAAAGACTGGTATTTTAAAAAACGCCTAAATTTAAGAATTTTGGTCATTTTTCAGGTTATGAAGACCTAAATTCATAAATTTTTTGCGTTTTTAAAAATACCCAATTTTTCCAATTTTTCAAAATCTCAAATTTGTGATTATAATTATTTTATCCTCAAAATCATGACCGTTCCAGGACACAATATCATAAAAATTGGTAATTTTAGGAGTAGTTAAAATGACCCCAATTATCCCTAAATTTATGAATTTTTAATCATTTTTATGTCTAAACCAGGTTAAGAACCCTTTAATTCATATTTAAAATAAATCTAGGGGAAAAATATTTCTTTAAAAATGGAAACTTCAGAAATGGAAGAAACCTCGAGGGGGACGACGACGAAAATGGAAGAAACCGCAAGAATATATCCTTCGTTATCACAATTAAAAACAAGTGAAATGGACATTGAAAAACATAAAGATAGAGTACGTTATATGAAAAATAAGGAAACGCAATTATTATTAAGATTAGAGCATTATGATAAATTAAGAAAGAGATGGTCTAAAGTTAAGAATGTAACACAAGGAATTGGCATATTCTTAACAATAAGTTTAGGTTCTTTAACAATTGTTATATCTTCAGGTGTTTTAGTAATTCCAGTAGTTGCTACTGCTTTAACCGGTACGGGTGTTTTTGCAACTTCACTTGTTACAATGTTAGATAAATCTTTAATAACTAAGAAACGAAAATCATTAAAAACTAAGCATTTACATATTAAAGAAGTCTATGACAAATTGCATTACTACTTTCAAAGAGTATGTGATGATGTTATTACGTTAGATGAGATTGAAAAATTTGATCAAATAGCTAATGAAGTAAATCAAATATCATTTCATTTAAAGACCGAAAAAGTTGATGATAAGAATAAACAGGATGGTAAAACTTTTAGTGATGGTAAAATTTCTAATGAAGAAAATGATAAAATTTTTTTAGAAGAGCTAAAAACTTTAAGCGAAAATTTAAGCAAAACTTTATTAAACAAAACTTAAAACGAAAAGATGTCAGACAACAAAGCAATAAAG
The DNA here is from genome assembly GCA_907163375.1 of Prostheceraeus crozeri. NCBI lineage: Eukaryota > Metazoa > Platyhelminthes > Polycladida > Euryleptidae > Prostheceraeus > Prostheceraeus crozeri. The sequence continues at coordinate 4,129 of CAJQUW010008592.1, forward strand.
AAATAATTTGTTCAGTAAAATGTTTTTGTTGTATTCCAATGTTACCACAAAATTCAAATATTGTATTTTAAAAATGGATAAAATTAAAGCTGATAATCAAAAAAATATATAAAAAAATATAATATAAAAAATGGATAAAATTAGAGCTGATAATTTTAAAAGAATAAAACAATTAGAAGAGTTAATTAAACAAAGAAATATTATGAAAGAAAATCATCTTCAACATAGAATGAAAAAAGCTGGTGTTCAATCTGATATGTTTGACAAAGTAAAATTAACTGAAGAAGTAAAAACTGATTTTGAAAAAACTATGAAACCATTTAAAACTCTTGAAAAAGAACTTACAAATAATGATAAACAAATTGATATAACAGATCCAGAGCACAAAACTATATTAGATGACTATGGATTACTAGAATCAAACATTAATAGGAAATTACCAAAATCTATGCAATTTGAACATTCTATTTCATTTATAGATGGAAAAACAATACCTAGATTTTATCTCGGACAAAAAGAAATATTTCCACAACCTTTTCGAGGTTTAATTTTTTCACCAGATAAATATCCTTTTAGTTTAGATAGAAATTTTGTTGATCTTTTAAGAGGAGCAGATTTAAAAAATTATGCTGTAGAAGATCTCATAAAATATAAAGCTATGTTAGATAGAGTTGGTGCAGCAAAATCTCTTAGACGTTATAGAGAATTAGAAAATTTATTATCAACGGGAGTTAAAGTAGGAAGAGGTTTTAAAACAGAAACAACTGTATTTTTACCAAATGATCCACAAGAATTACTAAATAGATTAAATATTTTAATATCTGCAATAAAAGAAGGACATAATTCTAGTTTCAATGAAATTCATGCCATATTGAAAAGACTGTTAGAAAAGAAGAGTCTAAATGAAGAGGATTATAAGAGTATCGCTGAAATATGTTGTTGTTTTTCATTTTTTATAAAAAAATATTTATTTAAAAATTTAACTAAAAAATGTCTTCGAGAGAATTATCATCAGCAGATTTAGACAAAATTAATAATCATTTAGAAAATCTAACAGAGATTTTAGGTTCATCAAAATTTAGTACGACGTTAAAAATTATAACAACTACTTCATCACACACTTGTAATTTAGAACCCATTCTACATTTGGAACAAAATAAAAATTATCAAATTGCATTGACTAGTTTCTCCACATTTAACACTATTCAAAACGTTATCAAAGATGTGAATGATCAATTTAGATATTCTACTGATAAAGGCAAAACGTGGAAAGTACTAACTTTTCTTCCTGGTTCTTACGAAGTTGAATCAATATCAAATGAAATTAAGAGACATTTAGGTATACCATTTAAAGATAAGAAACAATTACATTTTGCAGTTGAACCGGCAGTTAATAAATTTTCTCTTACTTTAGACGAAAATCATCAAGTTGATTTTAATCATGATAGATCATTGTCAAAGCTATTAGGATTTAATAAACAAACCTATAGTCAAGGTTATCATTTAGGTGAGACGATTCCAAAAATAACTGAAATAAATTCAATTGTTGTACATTGTGACATTATTGAAGGAGGATATATAAATGGTAAATTGTCAAATATAATATTCAGTTTTCCAGCTTTTACTGTACCCATTGGTTATAGATTAAATGTAATTCCACAAACATTAATATATTTCCCTATTACAAGAAAAACTATTAACAACATTAACATTAGAATCACTGATGAGAAAAGACAAGAAATCAATTTTGGAGGTGAAGAGATTATGATAGATCCTTTGGTTAGAGAAGTTTAATTTTCTTCTTCTTAAAAATAAAAAAATTTTATTAAAAATGAGTGAAGTGCCCCCATTAAATTAAAAAAAACTTAAATTTAATCATCATCCAAATTTATCTAATAAAGTTTTGTCAGTTATTTGTGGAAGATCGGGTTGTGGAAAAACGTATCTATTATTTACGATTTACGTTTAACGACTCCAAATTTTTTGGATTATAACAATCTTATAATTTATACAACAACAGCAGAACAACCCGTCTATCAATTTTTAAAATATGGATTTGAAAATAATCTTAAAAAACAGCAATTGCTTCCCTATTCGAAGAATATGAAAAATCTGAAGATGAAGAAGAAATAAGTTCGTGGTGTGAAGAAGCAGCAAAAAAAATCAGTTAGTTGAATCTAATAAAAATAAGCATATAAAGATAGAATTAATAGATGATAGTGGTAATATGCAAGATCCTAGTAAACTAGATAAAAGAATGAAACATTGTGTAATTTTAGATGATTGTGTTAATGATAGAAATCAGTCAGTTCAGAGAAATTATTTCACAAGAGGTAGACATAACAACTATAGTGTTTTTTATTTAACACAAAGTATGTATTCATTAGACGGAAGTGTTATTAGAAAGAATGCAAATATATTTATACTATTTGAAATAAATGCAAGAAACTTAAGTGATTTGTTAAGAGATTTATGCGTAAGAAATAAAGATGAATTTAAACAATCGTGTAACAATGCTTGGTCAAAAGATTATGGCTTCATTACAATTAATATTGATAAAAAATTCATGATAGAGTTATCGAACAATTGTTCTCTGACTAAGCTTCGCCCCGACTGAAAGTCGATAGAAAATATTTTTTTGGCGAAGTGATCGAATAATTTATTTTTTTCTTTACGGATTTAAATAATAATAAATAAACTTTAAAAAGGTAAAGTAGTTATTCCATCAGGTAAAATTTTTCTTTTATCATCAAATGGATCTAATGCTAATTTATGTTCCTCTTTTAAATACATTTTTTGTTTCTTTGAGTTAAGTCTATAATTACATGCTGTTTTTATTTCATTATTAAATAATGCATTCTTATAATCTTGAAATGTTATTTGGTTAGCCACTGATGCCTTTGAAATTCCTTTTAATGTTTTATGTGTTTTAATATTAGTTGTGTTATAACAATAACATTTAGATTTTAAAAATATAGCTTCTGTTATGAAATCTTCATTTCCTTCTAATTTATCTTTTACTTTACATAAATCAGAAGGATGAATGATATCTTTTATTTTATTAATTTCTTCATCAAGTGAAGAATTATACGGTATTGTTAATTCTAAGAAAACGGAATCCGTATCTGTAAAGTGTAATTTATAGTTTTGCCACAAGCAGGTGCTAAATAATCATATATAAATCGATACATAAATAGTTTAGCTAATTCTAATATAGTGAATCCAATGAAATTAAACTTATCATGTTTTACGCTGATTCGACGTAAATATACAGCACATAGATTATCACTAAATCTAGTAGTTCATTTATATATAGGTTTCCTTGTTAAATTTGAAACCTATCTCTATCATAAACTATTTCAATATTTTGTCTATTACGCACATTTTCTAAAGTCTTACCATAAAATGCATTATTCATTAATTTAAAGAATACGTTTCCAAAATCATATTTATTTCATTTAGCTATTTTACGTTTTTCAATATCGAACTCTATGTAATTTTTTAACCACCTAGATTTTTTATACACTAGTTTTCGATGTATTTTAGTCAGAATCATTCCATGTTCTAAATACCAATCTAGCATTCTTCCTTCAACAACATACTTTCCTTTATTACTTTGTGTTAACATAAGTTTTTTTGTTGGTCTGTATTTCTTAGGAATTATAGATTTTTGATAATCTGAAAAATCTTCTATATTGGGAATTTTGTTTTCGGGACAGAAAGGAAAATATTTTGTTTTATCTTTTATTTCATCAGGATATACTAAATCAACTTCATATATATAACCATGATTATAATTTCCATCATATGTTTTTTGATAATCTAGAATATTACACCATTCCATCTCACCTGTTGGTAATTCTTGTATCATGCAAGAAGAATATAAGCTATTAAAATCATAATATAACAAATAGTTTTCTCTCATGATTTCATCAACTGCTGCTTGACCCTCTTCATTTGATATAAGTCCTTCTATATTTTGATTAAACAATTTTATAAACTGATCGCTTTCTTCTGGAAGGTTTATATATTCCATAATCATCAGGATTTACTTTTTTATTGTAACACTGTACATAACGATTACCTAAAACTGATGAAACACCACCTCTAATACCAGATTCAAAAAATAATAATTGTTTCAAGCAATTGTGAAAAACGTCCTTGTAATTCTTCTACTTTCTTTGTAAACATTTCTGAACTATCTTCACCATAGTATTGATAATATTCTGATTTAAATAATTCAGGGTAATTTGAATGAATGTACATTCCCCAACATAATGGTTTTTGTTCAAATAAATATTTTTCTTTACTTTGTTCAAATAAATATTTTTCTTTACTTTGTTCAGATACACTTTTTTCAGGTGCACTTTTTTCATATTTACCATTATCAGAATTTTGTGTTATGTTAACATTATATGCTTCGAAATCACAATAAATAGTAAAGGGTACTTTATTTTTCAAATAATGTCTATTATAAATTAAATAATCATCTTTAGGAAAAGTATTTTCAACTGCTTCATTTTTTTGGCAATTCTCCAAATGTCTATTCATTTCTTCTTTAGTTCTAAAGCTCGTCATACATTGGAGACATGGAAAATTAGCATTATCTGAAGTTTTTGTAAATATAGAAACATCTTTACGCAATATGAAATTATCCTGATAATATAATATATTCGCTTTTGCTGATTGTTTTGTTTGTTTTAAGTTTTCAAATTTATCTTGATATATTTCATGCGTTAAATCGATATATCTTTGTAAATTCTTTTCAGACTGTTGATAATTTTGATTTAATATTTGTAGCTGGTAATTATATTCTTTATCATATTGTTCTTTATATTGTTGTTGACATTTATTTTTTGATTGGTTTCATTTAATTCTTTATCGTCTTCATTTAATTCTTTATTGTCTTTATTTAATTCTTGAATCGTTTCTATCTTATTTTGATATTTATGGTGATACTCTTGTAGTAACATTTTTAATTGTTGTTGATAATCTGTTCTACATTTTTGTAAATTTTTTTTAAATTTTGTAATTTTTGTTGATATTCTAAAGATAAAGATGAATAATTGGAATCATAATTAAAATTACGTCCTTTATAATTATTCTGATCAATCATTATTGGTGATAATATTTTAACAATTTCAAATTTTTCAATACATATTTTATTTCCTTGGTAAAAAATAATGATGCATGTAATTTCCTCTATCATTATATAATATTTCTGATTGACATAAATTTTTATTATTCAAATGAAATTTTTTTGAATCTGAGTAAAGTGGAGTAATTTTACCAATAGAAACATAATTCACATTTAATTCAAAAACATTTACTTCTATTTTAAATTTTTATTCTTTTTATGAAACTTTTTTAACCTATTATAATCATATGGAAATTCATGTAAGCCATCAGAAAGATCAAATTCATTTATGTATTCTTCTTTATTATAATGACGTAGTCTTTCTTTGTGATATTCTGCAGGATGTAAATGTGCTATAACACTCCACAGAAAACAATAATCATCTTCATTTTTTATGTTGATTATTTGTGGTGAACTGAAAGGTAAAGGAACATAACTACCACCAGTATTATTTTTATATTTATCAATTACTATTTTCTTAGATAGTATTTTAACAAATCTCCAACCAGATTTACGTAACTGGGCTTCAATTATGCAATTTTCTAATTTATTTATCATCGATTCAAGTATGGGTTGTATATCATTTACATTATGAATTTCTTGTGAATTTGTAAAATGTTCTTGTATTATTTCTTCAGGATTTCCATCAGGTCCATTTTTTGTAAAAAGTACTCCTACATTCATATAACATTTGAAAGATTTCTTAAATATTTTTAAAAAGTTTGTTAATACATCATAAAAAGTTTCATCGGTTTCATTATGTTCAACAGACTCATCAAATAAATATTTTATATCTGTTACAGCTTCATCAAATTCATCTATTTCGTTAAATTCATCAGTATCACTAAATAAATATCTTCCATCTGGTACATGCTCATCTTCACTATTAAAAACTTTTTTATATTCCGAATGTGAATAATCATCAAATATTTTTTTAACTTTCATATCAGTAGGTAATGTTTCTAGATAGTTTTTATAATTATTTAATTTTGATATATTTCCTTCATCAACTCGATCTACATTTTGTAAATGCAATTTACTTTGTAAATGAGATTGATAACTTATTTTTGTTTGCAACTTTCTTTTACATAAGACACAATAAAATTTATCCATTTTTTCTTTTTAAAGAAAAAATTTGTGTTTTAATTTTAGATATAAACATTCTAATATCAAGGTCTTGAGAGTTATTTTATATTATTATTTATTTCACGTTCTTTAGTTATTTTATTTTCTTCATCATATAACGTATTATTAAAAGATAATTTAAATTTATTTTCACTAACTATTGATTCCTCATCAACATCATAAATTACACTTTTTGGTATAGGATGCCATTCCCTGATAGGAATATCTAATTCCAAATTATATTTATTATTTGATAATAATATAATAGAGAAAAATATTGGTCTTTGATCTCTTTTGGAAAATTTAATAACACCACCATAATCTGAATCATTTTTAGTTTTTATTAAAGATGATAAAATTTTAAATTGGTTAGATGTAAATCCTAATTTAAATTTTGTAGACCCGACACATAGTTGTCTAATAGTATCTTCAACTATTCCATCATTCTTATTTTCAATTGTAAGAAAATGAAATTTAGATGAATTTTGATTATATGTAGTATTAATATCATGTTGAGATATAAATTTTTCTTCACTTAAATTTTTATAATTACTAATATTTTTATAATCTTTTTTACCATTTACACCTTTTTCAGATGTTTCAGAATCATCATCTATATTATCATCATCTATATTACCATCAGCATTATTATCATCATTATTATTATAAGATTCTTTAAAATTATTATTATCAGATTCTTTAAAATTATTATGATTATGATTATGGTCATTGTTAATAGTATAAGATGTTGGCCACATACAAAAAATTTTTTTCTTGTTGTGCTACACCATTTATATAAGATTTTAATAAATTAATATTTAAATTTGAATATAATCCTATATAAGTATCATTATCATATCTTTGAGGCATTTCTACCATTTCTCTTTTATAAATTGTATCTCTATAATAAACTTGGCATAATAACTCTTCATTATGTTTTTTACTTTCAATATGAATATTATATCGATCACACTCATCAACAAATAATCTGATTTTTTCTTTCGAAAAAGATTTTAATTTTTTTACTAATTCTCTAATGCTGATATAATTGATAATTTTAGTTTCTATCCAAACTGTATTACTGATTGGGAACACTGCTCTAATAAATCCGTAAACATTATTATGACCAATAATGACCATGTTTTCTTTATTTAATTCTACATATGCGACATCATTATATTTACTTACAATATCCATAAATTTAATAAATGGTTCACCTGGAAAAATACAATAATTTTTTTCAATTTCTATAATATATATTTTTTAATAATTTCTAAGGTAAACCTTTAGTCTGTTCTTTGAATATTTCAGCATGTAATTCAAACAAAAGATTAACATCTATACATGGATTATTATTATTTTGAAATCCTGATGATCTCGTCGAATAAAAAGAACAGGATGATACGGGCGAATATAATTTTTTTAAATTTGCTTTTTCCATTTTTTTTATTTTTATGTGAGAAAAAATTACTTTTTTATTGTTAAAAAATGATGTTACCAAATGTTGGTGGAGGTGCATATATCCCGAATAATCGTGAATCAGAAATAGAAATAGAAAATTATATCATGAAAACTGGAGACGTTTTATCTGGTCCATTGCATCTTTCTATTCTTCCGCAACAAAATACAGAGTTAACAAATAAACAATATGTTGATACACAAATCAATGACTTAAAAGAAAAATGTATAAACGATGTTTTGGTTCCACTGATGAATGAATTAAAGTTGCTTAAACTTAATGACAAATCATTAAACGAAAAACTATTAAAACTTGATAAAAAGGATAGAGAGCTAGAAGCAGATATAGCAAAACTTTTTAAAAAGATTTCAGAACAATCAAAAATTTTAATATTACTTTCTATAAAGTTAAAATCTGCAGTCATTAAAAATAAACATCAGATACAACTATTGAAAGAACAATTAGAAGATGAAATATAAAAACTTCCTGAAAGAATTAAAAAAACATTTAAAGCAGTTACAAACTACATTCCAAAAAAGTGTTGATGAATTGAGTACTAAAATTACTCAACAAATGAAAAATATGAATAGAATAATAAATGAAGTAAACTCACTCAATCAAAAAGTTGATAAAATGAAAACTCTTAAAATCAATTTAGAAAATGAATTAAAGAAAAATTTACAAGAAAACTCTAAAGGAAATAAAGAACATTTAGATGCTGTTAAAAATCAGTTAGATGTCCTTAAAGTTCAATTGAATGCTGGTAGTTTGGCGAAGCATCAACTCATTTTATTTAAACAGTGATTCGGGAAGTACTTTAAGGGACATGCTTACGAGATAATTTGGAGAACTTTCATGTATATTGTTGCGTGATTTTATAACTGTATTTGTGGTTTTTGTCGGAGATTATGTTGATTAATAAGTCTCGAATTCGTACATGATTCGGTTTGCGCTGAAAACGTCGTTATTTTCTCAAAGGCCATTATTCGCTACTTCCTGCTGTTCTCAGCAGACTTGAAAACAAATTAGCGTCTATATCCAAAGGTCTGTTTCTTCGACGACACTACGAATCCTTAAATTACCTTCAACAGCTATGTTCCCGCTTCCTTTAAATTACGAGAATACCGAGGCCAACTGTCACTTGCCTCACTCATTCATAAAGATCAACTCCATGAGGACCTGCAATGTAAGTAGTTAGCTAGGTGTTATTTCTCTGGAAGCACAATCAACTGTATTATCGTCAGTAGAAACAAAGCCCCATGACTCAAGGGTGAATGCCCTGAATATCGCTTAGATTGCCAGACTAACACAATGGTTGAACATGTCACATTTGTATGTATTTCAGATTCTTTAAAATACTTGAATTACACAGTAATGATCTTTGAACTGCTCTTATCAAAAGTTCGAGAGGATGAGCTCTGCACAGCGCTAATATTGGCAAGTGAGCTGCTTTTACTGGAGCCACTCTTGCACTCAGCAGATTAGCACTCTATCCAATACCTGCTGACTTTGTGGGATCATGCATTACTGCAGCATTCGCCTTTTCTGATGCGTCCCAAACAGGGGACATGTCCAAATCGTTGAAGTTGAGAGATAATGCCATTGTCATCGGCAGCACATCGAGACATCTGCAAATTCACTCAATATCTGTTCTCCATTCAGCCAATTCGTTAGATATAATCTCAGGTATGAGAGTCCCTGATGTACAGGCTTGTCGTGGATATCCATGGATATCGTGTACCAATGATCTTTAAGCATTGAATGCGAGACTGCAGACGTAGACAGTCAGATGGTGTGCTTCTCGCGGTATTCTTGCTACTCAATGTTACATGGTCATATAATTGCATTTCAAAATGTATTTATTATGCATCAATTTTCCCAAGTAAAAGACCAATCTACCAATTATATGCGGTTTTTCGCGACGTGTCGAAGCACTAGTTCGCCGTCATGCGATATTTCACAATTACGGTATGCTGGTCAAGCATTCAATGTCAGGTGAATTGACAGTAATGACACTCACATTATCGATCTACGTCACACTGGTAATATGCACTGAAGCACTGAAGACATAAAGTCTGTGAAAGAGTGACTGCACGGCTACAAATGTCGAAGTATAGAAACTATTATCAAAATACATGCATAAATGATTAAAATAGAACATGAGAATTATGTGAATGCTCTAACAGCATGACCAATGGAACAACAAAGGAAAAATAATTACATGTAAAAATCAATGAAGAAGGCTAAATATGGAACAACCTACAGTCAATAAACTCCTCTTTGCCATTCAGAGGTGGTTTCAGTTACCTTATAGTCATGGCTTCGTCAATTCGGCAACGTATTTCACATTTGTGGTAAATGAAAATATTTCCTTGGGATGCTAATTATGAGAATAAGAAGAATGTAGGAATACACATGTAGCTTTACTTGCCTGTAGGTACGAGTACTCCGAGACTCGATCATGTAAGAAACTGATGGTGTACCAGTCCATACCAGGAAGTACATTCAACATCTCAATTGACTTGTACATCGACCTTTCATGTAGAATTAGAGAACTCTCCTACAAGCAAATATGTTGAAATCACTGTCCAAATTATTGTGCTGCATTATTTATGTAATACATGCACCATGTAATACTAGGAAATATCTTTGAACCACGAACTTACAAAGTCAGCAAAATTGTTGGCCACACAGATGTTTAAAGGGATAAATTGCATTAAAGATTGTCGGATTTTCACTGATCTACAGCACTTAATTTAACAAAACAGCAACAATTTATTTGACTAATTCTCTAGTAGAATGTCTCATTTCATTGTGACCGCTGGCTTGCTTCAATTTCATAACTATCTAAAGTGTGGAAAATCCCTTGCAACGAGTAATTCCGTTAGACAATTGTTTGCAAAATGTACCCACATGCATCAAAGAGTGCTAATCGGTTGGCTTTATTAGTCAGGAATATTGCATTGTATTCAACAATCTTCAATGATGAAACCAAATATATTTCTTCTGGTTAGGTAAAATAAATATCAAAAATTTTTGACATAATCAGAATTTCAGTTATCAATGACTTATGACTGACATTCGTTTCGTGTATTAAGACAATACTTAATTTGCGTTTAAATGTTATATGTTTTTTTCGTTTCAGGTTCACACTGGGATGAGCAATATACCAGAGGTCAAAAGTGAAGCCAGAACATTGAAATGAGTTCTGCGAGAAGTCCCTTAGCAGTTCAAGCAGCTTGATAAGGCATCGGCGAATACGCACAGGTGACAGACCGTTCATTTTTGAGTTCTGCGGGAAGTCATTCGTCAGTTCAGGTTACTTGATAAAGCATCGTCGAATACACACCAGTGACAGACCGTTGATGCGTTCGGGAAGTCATTTACCCAAAGAGGTCATCTGAAATCTCATCGCCGGGTGCACACAGGTGACAGATCGTTCATTTTTTATTCATGCGGGTAACTGCCGCGGAAGCTTTTTCGTTTCACATGCCGATTTTACTAAACTTAATTAAAGAAGAGCACAAGGAAACTGCGAATAAATACTTTGAAGAGTGGAAGTTGGAAATTCAATCGAGAAAGAAGAACAAAAAGGTGGACTCTCAAAAACAAGTGGAGGATATTACAGTAAAAATAGAACAGTATTTGACCACTACTACAATTCCTCAGTTCAATGTTACAAAAGAACATTTCATTACCATCGAGGATAGTGCTACTATGATTTCAAAACTGATTGCAAGTGATAAAGTACACCATGGGTCGTTGCTGAGAAGTGCTGCTTATCAAGGTTATGGGTTTAAAAGAATTCTGGAATTGAGTGACAATAAAAAAAACAGATTTGTGGCAAACTTGGAACTATTTAGAATTTCCTATAACGTAAGTTATTGTTATTTCTTGATGAACTTATCGGATCTAATTCTACCACACGTATTATTTTTAAATTCATCAATGCCCATTAGTTTTGTTAGAAAACATTTTAAAGAAATCAAAATTTATATAGAAAAATTGAATCAACCGACAACTATAGAAGAAATGAGGTTTGGTTCCCAAGATGAATGAACATTAACTGTGTTGTTTCACTTTTTAAGATATGTGCAATGTACATACATATTTATGAAGACTTCTTTATAAGTAGTAACGCATTTTGGATTATTTTGAAATGTAATTAAATTTTCTTTTGTTCTCCAGTCTACTGCCATGAGACTGACATTGTACAATTGTGTGATAAGATTGATTGTTGTATTATTACTCGTATATTTGATGCAAAATACACTGCCGTTGTTTTTATTTTTCTGTACAAGAAGTAGACATTATTGCAGTTATTGGAATTTATTTCATTTAAAATGAATGATGAAAATCCGACAGTTATACTGAGTAATATAGGTGATATTTGACCTCACGTTAATAACATGACTGAGTTCTTAAAATTATGTGGGAAGCAAACAACTACGAATTTCGATTTAAATGAGATCGCTAATCAATTGGGAATAAAGAATTTTCACCTATTGATGAGGGATGAATTACTATTGATAAAAGATGTGCGAAGCACTAGCTCTGCTAATAAACCGATTCCTTACAATGTACCTTTTTAATTTAGATTAAATTAAATCATTTCAAAATCGAATAAGTAGTAAGGTAAGTCATCATTATGAGACAGTTTTAAATCAATACCCCCTTCTGACTTCTAGGGGTCCCTATAAGAAAATTTTTTATTATAAAATGTCTAGCATTACCGAGTTCTTAAAATTATATGGAACACAAACAACTACGAATTTTGATCTAAAGAAAATCGCAAATCGATTGGGAATAAAGAATTTTCATGTCCTAATGAGAGTCGAATTACAATTCCTAAAAAATAAGCCATCTATAAGTTTCATAACAAATCTTCACACATCAGATCAAAAAGGAGTACATTGGTCTGCAAGACAAAGAAATATAAACGGTTCTAATTATTATTTCGACCGCCCAGAGGCTGAGAACTATTGGTTCGACTCTTATGGATTGCCTCCAACAAATGAAGTAAGAGAATTACTTGGCAATGGAACTCATAATACATTTCAAATTCAAAAACCAGGAACTACTTATTGCGGTCAATTATGTCTTTATGTTTTATTTAAATTACAAAAAGGAGTACCATTTCTTGATATTATATTAGAATTGAATAATAATAATGATAATTAAAATTCAAGCGAAGCTAGCTAAAGCGGCACCTACAGAATAAAAATCACTTCGTTGTAATTCATTTTGATAAAATCGGCCTCTGATATCTTCATCATCTGAATCTTTGATTTCATACGTAATCGGATAAGTTTGATTTATTTTACAAACTTCAAATATCTCTTTAGTCCAATATCCAATAAAGCCTTTTTCAAATTTATTCTTATACTTAAATATTCTACCTCTATCTCCAATTTTAAATTTCGGCTTAAGTTTCTCTCATTCGAATAATTATTTTCGAATATTTTCTTTCGTATTAAATCAGGATCGTCAGAAGCATTCTTTGGAGTTTCTTCAATACCTGAATGAACTTTATTATTGTACTGATCTACAATTCCTGGTAATATCTTCAACCATTTCTGATTTCCTTGTTCTGTAAATTTCTTAAATAATTTATTTTTTAATGATCTATTAAATCGCTCTATTACTACAGCCTTCCTGCATTTTCAGTTGAATAAACTGAGCCTTGGCGATGACTTTCGTCTGTTTCAAATAGTGCTTGAACATTTCCGTTATAAAATTCCGATCCTTTATCAACAAACAATTTCTTACTCTAAATTACAAGTGTGTGATGAAGTAGTTGTTATAATTTTTAACGTCGTACTAAATTTTAATGAACCCAAAAGCTCCGTTAAATTTTCTAAATGATTATTAATTTTGTCAAAATCTACTGATGATAATTCTCTCGAAGACCTTTTTTAACTAAAAAAATTTTAATAAATATTATAGATAAAAATCGTAGATAAAAATCATAGATAAAAATCATGGATAAAAATCATAAATAAAAATCATGGATAAAAATTAGAAACAACATATTTCAGCTATACTTTTATAATCCTCTTCATTTAGAATCTTCTTTTGTAACAGTCTTTTCAATATTGCATGAATTTCATTGAAACTAGAATTATGTCCTTCTTTTATTGCCGATATTAAAAAATTTAATCTATTTAGTAATTCTTGTGGATCATTTGGTAAAAATACAGTTGTTTCTGTTTTAAAACCTTTTCCTACTTTAACTCCCATTGATAATAAATTTTCTAATTCTCTATAACGTCTAAGAGATTTTGCTGCACCAACTCTATCTAACATAGCTTTATATTTTATGAGATCTTCTACAGCATAATTTTTTAAATCTGCTCCTCTTAAAAGATCAACAAAATTTCTATCTAAACTAAAAGGAGATTTATCTGGTGAAAAAATTAAACCTCGAAAAGGTTGTGGAAATATTTCTTTTTGTCCGAGATAAAATCTAGGTATTGTTTTTCCATCTATAAATGAAATAGAATGTTCAAATTGCATAGATTTTGGTAATTTCTTATTAATGTTTGATTCTAGTAATCCATAGTCATCTAATATAGTTTTGTGCTCTGGATCTGTTATATCAATTTGTTTATCATTATTTGTAAGTTCTTTTTCAAGAATTTTAAATGGTTTCATAGTTTTTTCAAAATCAGTTTTTACTTGCTCGGTTTGCTGCATTTTTTCAAACATATCAGATTGAATACCAGCTTTTATCATTCTATGTTGAAGATGATTTTCTTTCATAATATTTCTTTGTTTTATTAACTCTTCTAATTGTTTTATTCTTTTAAAATGATCAGCTCTAATTTTATCCATTTTTTATATTATATTTTTATATATTTTTTATATTTTTTTGATTATCAGCTTTAATTTTATCCATTTTTTAAAATATAATATTTGAATTTTGTGGTAACATTGGAATACAACAAAAACATTTTACTGAACAAATTATTTTTTTATTGCTTTGTTGTCTGACATCTTTTCGTTTTAATTTTTCTCGTTTTAAGTTTTGTTTAATAAAGTTTTGCTTAAATTTTCGGTTAAAGTTTTTAGCTCTTCTGAAAAAACTTTATCATTTTCTTCATTAGAAATTTTGCCATCCTGTTTATTCTTATCAACTTTTTCTGACTGTAATTGAAATGATATTTGATTTACTTCATTAGCTATTTGATCAAATTTTTCAATCTCATCTAACGTAATAACATCATCACATACTCTTTGAAAGTAGTAATGCAACTTGTCATAGACTTCTTTCATATGTAAATGCTTAGTTTTTAATGATTTTCGTTTCTTAGTTATTAAAGATTTATCTAACATTGTAACAAGTGAAGTTGCAAAACACCCGTACCTGTTAAAGCTGTAGCAACTACTGGAATTACTAAAACACCTGAAGATATAACAATTGTTAAAGCACCTGAACTTATTGTTAAGAGTATACCAATTCCTTGTGTTACATTCTTAACTTTAGTCCATCTCTTTCTTAATTTTTTATAATGCTCTAATCTTAATAATAATTGAGATTCCTTATCTTTCATATAACGTACTCTATCTTTATGTTTTTCTTTATTCATTTTTTCAATGTCCATTAAAGTAGAACTACGTTCATATGATAACGAAGGATATATTCTTGCGGTTTCTTCCACTTTTGTTTCATCCACTTTTGTTTCTTCCATTTTTTAAAGAAATACTTTCAGACACATAATTTTAGTTATCTCATATTTTAAAAACCTGAAAAATGGATAAAATTCATGAATTTAGACGTTTTTAAAAATACTAATTTTTCAAAAAATGGTACTTTTAAAAACGACTAAATGTATGAATTTAGGTCTTAAAAACCTGAAAAATGGATAAAATTCATGAATTTAGACGTTTTTAAAAATACTAATTTTTCAAAAAATGGTACTTTTAAAAAACGACTAAATGTATGAATTTAGGTCTTAAAAACCTGAAAAATGGATAAAATTCATGAATTTAGACGTTTTTAAAAATACCATTTTTTATGATTTTTTCGGTGTCCTTGAACGGACATGATTTGAGCAAGAAAAATGTCATAATCTCAAATTTGAGATTCTTAACTTTTATGATTTTTTCGGTGTCCTGGAACGGTCATGATTTTAAGAGTAAAAATGATCTTAATCTCAAATTTGAGATTCTTAACTTTTCTGACCTTTCGGTGTCCTTGAACGGTCATGATTTTAGGGGTGTAAAATGTCATAATCACAAATTTGAGATTTTGAAAATTTTTTAAAAATGGGTATTTTTAAAAACGCCTAAATTTATGAATTTAGGTCTTCATAACCTGAAAAAATGACCAAAATTCATGAATTTAGTCGTTTTTAAAAATACCCAATTTTTCAAAAAAATGGTACTTTTTAAATGGACTAAATTTATGAATTTAGGTCTTAAAAACCTGAAAAAGGGTTAAAATTCATGAATTTAGTCGCTTTTAAAAATACCAATTTTTCTGAATTTTTCGGTGTCCTGGAACGGATAAGCCAATGGGTGCTGGTTGATAGATCATCAGATAATTGATAATTCAGGTCTTTAGTGTGAATCAAGCAAAGTTTACAATAGGTTGATTTGCCTGTTTTGAGATACAAATTTCCCAAAAATTACGGACTTAATGTTGACAACGAGAAGTAGAGAAATCTGTAGCCTTGTTGTGCTTGTCAGTTGAATCAATTGTACAAGCTTACTTGTATGATTGCTCGACGAAGTGGACGAATCGACTATGACGTAGATTTACATTGAATTTTCCGCTTTTCCCTATGTGGACTCAATTATATAAATGCCACTTCGAATCTACATTGAATATTCAGCATCTTTTCCACGTTGACATTCCTACATGAATACCACGGGGAATCCACTTAGAATTTTTTGCTTCTTTTCACGTGGACATATTTCCACACGAATGCGCCATGGAATTTACATTTACCACGATGATATTTCGACACGGCCGGGATGGCACCTGGAATTCACATAGAATTATCCACGTGGATAAATCCACGTCATCCGTCATGATTTCGAACAAATTGAAACTGCTTCACTACTAAAATAAAGACAAAAATCCTGCAATATCAATTTTGGACGAAAAAAATCCACGTGAATTCCAGAATGTCAAGTGGATTCGATATGGAATCCACGTAGTATTTTCAGTGGATTATTTCGGGACCTCATGAGTCTGACAATTTTATGTGATGTTACGTAACGTCTAAAGTAATATATAGGGTATTTAAAACTTGCTATTTAAACTTTAAATAGCAAACGGTCTGACGGTTGTGTCTTGAGGCTTGCTCCGACGGTACAGCGTTTTTCTCAAATTACCCGGGTAACAGTTGCCGTACACAGAAGATTTTTGTATCATTTGTTGCACCGTCTCCTGATCGTTGGCATCGTGCAAATTATTATTGCAGTTTCTTCGATTCGCTTCGAATTTTCGGCATTATTCAACTTTGAATATTACTTCGGCGAATTGATCTCTTTGTTTTGATATTGCATCTGGGATTTATTCTCCCCTTGTTCGCGCTGATATCGGTCGACATCATCACTTCTCCCATCTCGCCTCCATCCGCAATCTGAATTAAGTGCTGCTGCTACAACGTCTTCCGTGCTCTCAAATTCATCACTGCAATCAGTTTCCCGCGTTAGTATTGCCCAAAACTTTCCCTTCTCAGGGAAAAATTCTGCAGGGAAAATATTGCTGCGATAAATTATGACTTTACTCCACCTCCTCTTCCTCAACCTAACGTTTTTCTTAGTTGTGCAAACAGCAATCGACAGTTCTGTTCAGTGGCCGTGTTGTATGGAACACTTTCTCATCGACAAACCACCTGAACCTTGTAGAGTTCGATTCCCGTTGCAGAGTTTCATAAATTTTTGTGGCTTTGTAATTCTTGCTGTGATATCATGGCAGACGGAGGCGATTTATCTTTTGAGACTGTGCGTCGTATGTCGGTCTCACAGTTAGACAAATTAACAAAGAAGCAGTTAGTTTCAGTGTTGAAAGATGCAGTTGATTGACCAAAATCCATCGATTTCCTCGTCCTCTGAAAAAAATTGTAGCAGATGCCGTGTCTGATGCGATTACGGATATCAGGAGGGAACTTATTTCTGAAAGCAAGCAGATCATTGCCGAGGCTGAAATTAAATGGTAGAGGAATTGGTCATGGTAAGCGAGAGCATTCATACTACTCTCAAGACTGATGTTCTGAAAGAGTTACAAGACCGGGAACATCGTAAGAACAACATTGTTGTTTTCGGTATGCCTGAGCAGTTAACTACGAATGCACCAGGTGCTAATTGCGACAAAGAAGATGCATTGAATATCTTCTCAAAAATTGGCATTGAGGATGTTAAAGTGGAAAGATGTTTCCGACTGGGCAACAAAACATCTCGACAGAAACCAAGGCCTATGAAAATAACTCTCTCGTCACAAATGAATAGAGATCTCATCTTGCGAGCAGCGCCGAAATTGGGCAAAGTTTCTGACACCAATCAGTTACGAAAGGTATTTTTAAAGCCTGATCTAACCCCGCAGCAGCAAGAGGAGGAACGAAATTTGAGACAGGAATTAAAGTGTCGTCGCGACAATGGGGAAAATGTTATGATCAAGAACGGTAAGATTATTTTGAGAACCAGTGATTGACGTCTCCAGGCACCATCAATACTACTGTTAAATGCTCATTCAATTGCCACTCCTGGCAAAATGGATGATTTGCGGATAACTAAGGACTTTCTCAATCCTGATATTTTTGTAGTTACCGAAACCTGGTTAAATGATAATCATGATGATTCACTTTTTCTTTTAAATGGGTATCATCTATTGCGATGTGATAGAACTGGACGCTCTGGTGGTGGAGTAGCTTTGTGGCTACGTTCTTCTGTCAAAGTGAAACGTCTAATTGCTTCTCGCCTCAGTGAACTTTCATGCGAATATATAATTGTGCAATTTCGTTTTGGCTCATCGCATTATCTCTTGCTTGCCCTATATATTCCACCCGATGCGAGTAGGTGTGTAGCTTCTTCGACAGAGATATCTGATTATTTAATTGAATTCATTGATGATGTAACTGTTGTATTCTCTGATATTTATGTTATTTTTTGTGGTGATCTGAATCACTTTGATACATCTCTCCTGCAAAGGTCTCATGATCTATTTGACAAGGTGCTAATGCCTACTCGAGGTACTTCGATACTAGATCGTTTTCTAGTAAGCCGTTCTTTAGACCAAATATATATGGATGCTTCAGTTGGTCCTCCATTGACTTCAAGACGTAGAGGCTCACATTGTCAAATACTTTTATCCCCAGTGAACATTGACACTAACATTGATTGTAAGGAATATCGTACTTTATATGATTTGAAGAGTTGTCATATTGCGGACTTTATCACTCGCTTAAATATGTGTTCCTTTCATGAATTGTATCATGTTAATGATCTGGATAAAAAGCTTGAAATATTTTACACGTTGTTTCAATCATGTTTATCTGTAATCCCAAGTAAATCGATTGCCATGTCTACTCGTGACAAACCTTGGATGTCAGCTTACTTAAAAGATTTGATTAGTAAAAGATGGTTTGTATATCGTTGTAAAAATTTTCATATGTATAATATCTATAAACATAAATGTAAAGAAGAAATCAAGAAGTGTAAAATGTCTTGGGTTGAGAGGTCAAGAAGATCATCTCGTAACATTTGGAGTGTAGTATCTGGTGTTAAAGGCAATAATGTGAAAAATCCTTTAGCTCCTATTTTACATGAGTTTTCTGATGCCATGAGTGCAGCTAATGCTATCAATGAATCTTTTGCAAAACATTTTCACTCGGAAGACCGCTTTCCATCTGACACAACTTCAAATCACAATGATGATGATTGATGTCCCCTAACTAGCCCGCATGATGTTTTTCTGTTCTTAGAGAACTTGTCTACTAATAAAGCTACGGGCTCTGACGGAATTTCCAACCGTTTCTATAAGTTAGCGTCGCCATATATTTGTGAGCCACTGTGTAACATAATAAACTCTATCATCATTCAGTATGATGTTCCAAAAGATTTGAAAAAATGTATTGTTTCTCCGATTCCGAAATGTTCTCCTGTCTCTTTCGAAAATCTTCGACCCATCATACTTTTAAGTGTCCCGGCTAAACTTTTAGAACATCATATTCTTTCGACCATGCGTACTGCGTTCTATGAACGTGTACCCAGTTTTCAATTTGCTTATAAAAGAAATTCGTGTACAACATCCTGTCTTGTTACCTTACATCATATTATTACAGAATTGTTAGAAAAACCTGATGTTACTGGTTGCATGCTCTTGAATTATGATTTTTCAAAGGCCTTCGATACCATCAGTCACAAAGTATTGCTTCAGAAATAAGACTTCTTCAGTTCCCTATACGTTTTGTTGAGTTTATGTCTTCTTACTTAAGTAATCGTTATCAAAGGGTCAAATTTGGGTCAATTATTAGCTCAGAGTTGCAGGTGCTTAGCGGAGCTCCTCAAGGTTACCTTTTGGGCCCGTTTTTGTTCATTTTGTATTGTTACGACATAATGTCCCTGTCTCATAACACATCATTAATCATGTATGCTGATGACGTGTCTCAAGTGTGTCCAATTTTTAAATCTGATGTACCTGGATCTATCGAAATGATTAAATCTGAATTTTATACTATAAATGACTGGACAGAAAAGAATTATCTGAAATTAAATTTGTCAAAAACAAAATGTGTTTGTATAAGAAAGAAAAACTTTGAGATGTATTTTCCTTTCCCTTTTGAAATTGTCAGCGAATGCAAATTACTTGGTGTTGTTTGGAATGAAACTTTAAAATGGGATTCCCATTTCAGTTTATTGCTAAGAAGATGCTCAAAACGTCTATATTTGTTGAAAATCTTGAAGGATGTTCTACAACATGTCGAATTGTGGTTGACTTTCCACATGTTAATAGAAAATTTAATCATGTATTGTACTCAGTTATTTGGTGTTTTCAGTTATGAAATTAATCATATTATCAACAGTTTGTATAAACGAGGAAGGCGACTGATTTGCCCTGCACAATGTTCTTGTGGCAATGACATGACAATATTTCATGCAATTAGACTGGCGGCTTTTAAAAGCTTCTACAACAAGTGCTTGCACCCCGGACATCCGTTGTGTTACATTATTCCTAAATCTATACGAAAACATGTTTTGGTCCCAATGTGCACTACTAATCGCCGGCAAAATAGCTTCGTCGTTTTAAGCTCTGTGGTCATTAATGGTCTCTCTGACCTTACTTGCAAATAACTGTTTTTCATAATTGTCTCTGTAATTTTTGATTTTCATTACGACAAATATATACTTTTTCTCTTTCTCTATTTCAGTTGCATCATGGCACATGTGATGAGATGATAAACTCTCCCGATTTGGTAGATAATGACACTATCGTATCGCTTTTCACCGGGCGAAAGTCAACCGGGACATCCCGCTAAGGAGCAAGACATCCCAGGAGCATTTGTGACACAATATTGGCATCATGTGATGCCAATTAGGACAGATTATACCTGCTACGTAGCTGCCACGTTTCGCTACTTTCCATTAGCTACCGAACAAATTGCAACGTAGCTGCTACGTCTCGCTACCTTGCATTTGCTACCGAAAAATATCAACGTAGCTACTACGTTCCGCTACCTTGCCTTCGCTACCGAAGAAAATGCTACGTAGCTGCTACGTTGCAGTTGCGTAGCACAGACACGCTACCTACTGCAACCAAATGCTACCATCTGCTACGTAGGTGCTACGTAGCATTGTTGGCCGGGTAGCTAGATGGACAGGTCGCGTCTTTTCCAGGTTTGGGGATCGCGAGTACTTTCGCCTTTCTCCATTGCTTCGGGATATTCTTTTCGTTGACACAGCGTGTTAAAATCGAGAGAGCCACTTGACTGCTGCTGGGCAGAGATTTCTCAAAAATTCAGGGAAGATATTGTCATAGCCTGCTGCTTTCCCACATTTGAGTTCTTTAATGGCTTTGGAAAGTTCATCAGTGGTAATGTTTGTGAGTTCGCTACCAGTGGTCTCGGTGGTGCGGTGCCATGCGCGCCATTGATTGTTGATCATTCTTTCGTGCTCATGTTTAGGCGGAGCTTTACCCAAATTCATCAGATGAGTTGCTACCGGTTTGGTTTGGTGCTCGGCCTGAAGGGTGTTGCCCGTTGTTGACCAGTGTTTAGTTGGCGAATTAAGATGCCAGTTTCTGCGGCTTGAGTGTGTGAAGTCGAGGTCTGACATGGCTTCTTCCCAGCGAGCTCTACGGGAGTTGTTCAGAGCTTCTATTAAGTGGTCGGCAACATCTCCGTCTCCGGTTCGATCGTACTCGTCAAGGAGGACTTTGCAAGCTTCGTCGAAGCAAGGCGCGTATAGAGGCCTGAAGCTTCGGGGGATGCTTCTTTTCGTTGCCGTACAAATTGCATTACAAAAGCAATCATATGCTTCGGACAGAGGGATGGAGTGCGGAATACAAACACATGATCTGTCAAGTAGTTCTTCAAATGTTTTCCAGTTGGCTTTGCGGAAGTTCCATCTAGGTTTCGGCAGGGATTTTATGAGTGGTATCCGTGTTCCAACGTGCAGTAGTATTGGGCAGTGTTGGCTTTTTGGGAACCTGTCGAGTACCGTCGTCAGACTTGGAAGTGCTTGTCCGTTTTGTTCTGAAACCCATCACAGGTTAGGGTTGCAGTACTTGCTCTATCGGTCAGAGTGAAGGGTGGCATGTTGCTTGAGATCTATTATGAGGCTAAGGGTGGTTTGTGAAGCCCACTTCACCAACCAGTCACCATTCTCGTCGTCTGAGTCGTAGCCCCAGGTTGTGTGGTGGCTGTTGAAGTCGTTCACATAGATTGCTAGATGTTGATGAGAAGGTAGGGGAGCTGTTGACCATTGGGCAGGTGGAGGCTTGTAAATATTGGTGACGCGATAACTGCCAACTCGAATGGTGTCGCTGAAATGTCCATTTTCTATCTTTTCAACGTCTGCAATGGACCAGTGAACGTACGTTGCCCTGCCGTGTTTCTTATGTCCTGACAGAGCGACGAGGTCGTAGTTAATGACGTTTAGGTGACTGATGGGGGCGTCTTCTCCGATGTATGTTTCTTGAAGGCAGAGGACGTCGATCTTGAGTGAATCGTAGATTGAAGCTAGTATTTGTCTTTTTGCGTGAGACCTTCAACGTTGATTGCAAGAATTCGGATAGCCGGTCCAACGTTAATGAAGTTGTTAGCCGCAGCTGAGTTGTTGGTGGATTGACTTGTTGATTGACTGTTTGTTGAGTCTGGTGCCGGGATCAGGATGATTCGGCAAGCTGGCTGGATCATTGGTGGTATCCTCGGAAGGGTTTCCTTGGTTTACGTTGAGGGCGCGACGGGGTCGCTGATCCATAGCCCTCGTTGGGTTCGTTGCCGCGAGATTACTTTCACACCCATGCCTTTCAGCACGCGGGACTCGGGGTCGGCTAAGTGGTTTGTAGTTCATTGTTGATTATCAGCCACTAAGGCAGTGGGAAAGTGTGGGTACCTTAGCTTTGATGGTATTTACTCTATCAGGGTTCCACTACCCTCCCCAGACTCTGGGGTTAGCCAGTTTAGTTGACCGCCGCCCAGCACTCGGCGTTGACGGGACATTTGCACCGATGACCAGTCAGATGCCAGAGGGGATCGAGAAGGAAGTCAGGAGGTTCCAACCCCTTCCATCGGAGGCTGTACGTCAACCCCCCAATGAATGACTCAAAACAGTGTCTGTATACGATGAAGATTTTCATATCGAAAGATTGAGTGTTTTACGGAGATTGCGTTTCTGTGGTCCAAAACATTATTTGAGCATACAAATTTATCTACTACCGACATGATTCGCCTTTATAAGTAGTTTGAAACAAGATGGATATTAAAAGGAATGAATATTCGCTAACAAGCAGCTTAATTAAGCGGAAATTTAGCTGGTGATCAAGGAAATTTTATGAACTGCATTATCATACAAGTCCCTGCAAGTCAAAGTTGAGGTCTCATTGTGCTTCTTATGTAGCTGAGATGTCATGCATAGATAGAATGTTTTCAATTCAATTTTCAGTCGCATAATTTTGTGATTCACTAGGTGTCATTTCTTGAATCTGAATAGTAATGTGGATCCATCAACATCTTTTGAAGTTAATTATTACAAGCTTCCTTGATTGTGATGCTTTTCTCTTTCAGTAGCAGCTTGTGATATGATCACGCTTCAGAAAATAATCTTATTATGATATAGATGAACCCATCGAATTGCTGATTTAACAAACTATCGTCTCTACAAATTGACGTGACATACAGTATTTGTGGAATATTGTTCCTTTTTCTGCATTGACATCATTATCAGTCAAATTCGTTTCATAATTCGGAATCATAATTCTGTCATCACTTCTATTTACTGTTTAGAGCATGATTTCATGCCCAGAATTTATTTTATTTCATTCCATACGAAGTGATTACAAACGGCGGGAAGATCGCGATCACCATATCAGTATGCCTAATATACATGCAGTGGTGTGTGATCAATAGAAGCGATGCATGCGCCGAATGCCTTGCTGAAAATCTGTAAGTCAGCCCTTTTTGTCTTTCTTACGACTGATAATAATTTGGACTCTGAATCTCGCATAATCCCAATGGAAATCCATTTCATTTAGGGGAATCACATATTAAAGAGCCTTGACAAAGCTGAGGCATCGCCGCATTCACTAGTGCTATCTGCTTGCTTTGACTGACTCGCAGGCTGTGCACGCTGCCCTCTCGCGAAGTTCCTATACAAAAGCCTGCGAAATGAAATCATGGCCGCAGTCGGCGAAGTTATCGCATCCTCACTTAAGGGAAAATTATAGTGATAAACCAGACCTCATCAGACTGACAGAATGACCTGTGTACATGTGTATGCAGTGTTTGTGTCGACCCGATGTGTTTGTCATATTGGTCATCCATCATCATGTTATGGGAGAAAGAACAAAGTTTAGTCTTGAATGTGGAACTATCTTTGACAATGCTACTGATATGATGAAAGGAACATTCTCTGGCAGAATATTTGCCGAAAAAATTGTTGTTGCCGATGCCTAAACTTCAGATGATCATTGAAACGTCGAAAAATGGAAAGGCGCATATTCGTCGATACGACGATTTTTCCGTGGCTGTGTGAAACCAAAATCTGAATATCAATTGAGAAAACCTTCAAATCAAGCAACCTACAAATCAGACAAGTAGGTTCTTAGCATGATGTCATCGACGAGTTCGTTAAAAAGTCAAGAAGGATGAACTTCAGTTTTAGATAACCTCATATTCACGCTGTGAAGTACAAGAGATCCCTTAGAACAAAAAGTTTTTACATAATTTCAACAGCAGCCAACAGGGTAATGAAAATGTTCAAGATAACAGAAACTAAATTAACGCCTTTTTCGATATCGAATATGATAAATGATGCAATGTACTAAGACGATGTATTAACTTTGAGTACATGTATTTAAAAAATTCGATTCTGTGCATCACATGCCTATCGATGAGTGGCACCGCACGCAACTGTATACATGTACCGGTATATTAGTTATATTTTGTTAATGGAGACTATAAACAGTTCCAATTAACAAAATATTACAAAGGATAGGTATTTAGAAATCAAGTAATAAAAGAATCAGTAACAAATTGAAATTAGCGAACGCATCCCGAAAAGAAAGAAACTAGTAGCAGTGAATCACAGACAATAGACAAACTAGGGTTGACGTCAACGGGGTTGGGAGGAGGTGGCCAAAGTTGACAAAGGTTGAAAAGGCAAATTCAAGGCCTTGAACACCCTTGAATTTTGTCGAAGTCATCAATTTAAATATGTTACATGTTAAAATATTGAAAAGGTCTACATGTCATGTAGCAACCCGGTGAAAAAAAACTGTCGGTCCATTGTCGGGAAGCCGACTCGGCTTAATGACGGCAAAGGTCCTCCCCGACTATTTGCCGAGGAAATGGGTGAGCCGATTATTCCCCGACAGCTTCGTCGACACGCTACCGACAATTTCCCGACAGCCGCCGACATCTAATTATACGGTGTCACATTCTTTTGATGAAATTGAAGTTATAACCTACTTGAAGTTGTAGTAAAATATTGAAGAAATGTGCTGTTGATATTGATGAACACTGTTGATCAAAGTCATTCTGCTACGAAATGTTCCAAGGATTAACAGCAGAAAAACTCATGCTCCTAAAGCCAAAACATTCGGAGGCAGTGACAAGAATATCCTTACAATATTTATACATTCTAAAAATGCTGATGATCGCTGTCATCCTGCTACGAAATGTTCCAAGGATTAACAGCAGAAAAACTCATGCTCCTAAAGCCAAAACATTCGGAGGCAGTGACAAGAATATCCTTACAATATTTATACATTCTAAAAATGCTGATGATCGCTGTCATCCTGCTACGAAATGTTCCATGGATTAACAGCAGAAAAACTCAATGCTGCTAAAACCAAAACATTCGGAGGCACTGACAAATAATTGCATCAGAAATTACTTTAGCGACTCACCTAAAAAAAATTTCGGCCTACAGAACAGTACGGGTATCGGAACAGTGGTTCTCTGCCATCGGTTGTGCTGGCTTGGTAGTGTCCGGTCTCCATTTATGATATCTTTTTGAGAGACGACTTTGGTCCAAAATGCGCAGTAAGATGCTTGATGCAAAAAATTATTGTTGACGCATAAAAAGAAGTTATGGAATTTAACATAATCAAAATTGATGGAAAAACATTCAACATAAAAAATAGGAAAATGACATGAGCTTTTATTCACTTAATGTAATTATGCTGCTTAAAATCAATAGCATTACAATAATTACCCGACCTGGTATCACATCTGTTTCCCGGCAAAAAATATAAACGACAATAATCACCATATTGTATTACATGAGCACTAGACAAGTTCATTCATAAAACAAATTAAGAAATTAGGATGATTACGAAGGAGATAAAGTGTTCAGTCTGGAAATCTTCAGAAGCAAATATGCAGCTGACGATCACTATAAAAAAGGAAGTACAAGTATGACAAATATATCCATATGAGAACATGATTGCGAGTGTGGACCAATAGCGCATTTTTGGAAATCTTTAAGGACAATTACAAACAGCTAAGAATCACGAGATGATGCCTCTTTGGTTGGACATTCTAAATGAAAGTGAAAATAGGATTGCCGATATGATGTTAATTCATTAGATCATGAACCAATTAACTTCAACTATAATGAGCGTATAAAAATGAGAATGCATTGATGAAATTTAAGCATTTAGAAATACCATGCAAGCATTGAAAAAGAAGTACAAGTATGACAAACATATCCATATGAGAACATGATTGCGAGTGTGGACCAATAATATTGTATTTTCGGAAAAATTTGTATTCGGAATTGGTGAATAACGGTTGAAAGTTCTATAATTAAATTACACATGCATAAATTACATCAGATAATAATTCAATAAGAGAATGCCAAATTTAACAGCTATTTGGTATTACCTTACTTTTGAATTATTATCTGATGTAATTTATGCAAGTGTAATTTAATGATGTTATTTATTCAGCCGTTATTGACCAATTTCGAGTAATTTCAACTACAGAACGCAGTCATCTTCAGGGTATAAAATGATAACTGAACAGAACATGCCTTGATGGAATTTTAGAAATTTACAGATATGTGAATGAAGAATATGCATAAAGGTATATTTCTAAATGCTTTCAATTTTAAAATGTTTCAATCAATTTCTGTTTTTCTCACGAAGCTATCTTCAGGGAACACAAATGTTGGCTTATGTTTAATTAATTATAATTCAGACAAGTACCCCGGCAACCAGA
>CAJQUW010008593.1:0-88109 GCA_907163375.1 Prostheceraeus crozeri
TCGTTCAATTCTAACATAATATCTAGAAATGGTACTCCTTCCTGTAATTTCAATAAAACATAAAGACATAATTGACCACAATAAGTAGTTCCCGGTTTTTTGAATTTGAAATGTATTATAAGTTCCATTGCCAAGTAATTTTTTGACTTCGTTTGTTGGAGGCAATCCGTAAGAGTCGAACCAATAGTTCTCAGCCTCCGGGCGGTCAAAATAGTAATTATCTCCATTTTTATTTCTATGCCCCGCTGACCAATGTACTCCTTTTTGGTCTGACGTGTGAAGATTTGTTATGAAATTTATAGTTATTGTTGGCTTATTTTTGATCAATTGTAATTCGTCTCTCATTAGAACATGAAAATTCTTTATTCCTAATTGACTTGCGATTTTCTTTAGATCAAAATTTGTAGTTGTTTGCGTACCATATAATTTTAAAAACTCATTTATGTTGCTCATTTTATAATAGAAAAATTCTTATAGGGACCCCTAGAAGACAGAAGGGACCCCTAGAAGTCAGAAGGCAGGGGGTTGTAGAACTACGTTCATATGATAACGAAGGATATATTCTTGAGGTTTCTTCCATTTTCGTTTCTTCCATTTTTAAAGAAATATTTTTAGACACATAAGTTTAGTTATCTCATATTTTAAAAACCTGAAAATGGATTTAAAAGACGTTTTTAAAATACTAACTTTTATGATTTTCGGTGTCCTTGAACGGTCATGATTTTCAAGGTAAAAATTGTAATTCTCAAATTTTGAGATTCTTAACTTTTATGATTTTCGGTGTCCTAGAACGGTCATGATTTTAGCAATGAAAAAATTGTAATTCTCAAATTTTGAGATTTTGAAAAATTTGAAAAATTGGGTATTTTTAAAAACGCCTAAATTTATGAATTTAGGTCTTCATAACCTGAAAAAGGGTTCAAATTCATGAATTTATGTCGTTTTTAAAAATACCATTTTTTCAAAAAATGGTACTTTTTAAATGGACTAAATTCATGTATTTAGGTCTTAAAAACCTGAAAAAGGGTTCAAATTCATGAATTTATGTCGTTTTTAAAGATACTATTTTTTTGAATTTTATGGTGGTCCTGGTACGGTCTTTTGACCATTACTAACCGCATTTACAAATATTTTGATTTATGCCATAGTATATAGTAGGCAAAGTGTCGACTCAAGGAGATGTTGGTATATAGTGAAAATTTCTATGCCATAAGATTCAGTTTTTTGTGGAGATTGCGTTGCTGTGGTCTGAAAAATATTTGATCACTTTTTAAGAAGCTAGATCTTTCCAAATTATTTCTGTGTTTATATACTATCTACCTGAAACCACTATGTAAGTAGTATGAAACTTGTTGGATATCAAAATGAATGAAAACTTCCAAACATATTTTTGACAAATCGCTTTTCGTCCCATACTGGAACTGCAAGTCCGGAGCTGGGCACAGCTAGATGATATGTTCTTCCCAACAATTGCATTAGCCACTTTATTTCTATTTTTATGTTTTTCGATATTCACAACTTCTTAACTTTTTTCTAAAAAAAACAACAACCGCTGCATTTTGTGCATTAAGCGAAAATTAAATTGAGAAAGTTCATGAACCACATTACAGTACAAGTCTTCATGGAAAAGTTGAGATCCTCTGGTGCTTCTTGGATGATTTTTTTAAATTCAATTTTCATCGGCAAAATATTATGATTCACTAAATTTATGATTCATTTCTTGAATCTGAAAAGTATTGTGGACACATTTGCATCTTTTCAAGCTAATTATGATCTCTGTCTTTGACTATGATATTTTGCTCTTTCAGTGTCAGGTTTTGTGTATGATCACGCTTAAAAATGCTCTCACGAATGAGGCTGAGCATTAAAGCAATATAGGCCTAGTAACCCATCGAATTGCTAATTTGACAGACTATATTACCTCTCCAAGGGTAACATGACACGGAGGATTTGTAGAACATTATTATCCCTTCTGTATTGCTATCATGATCAGTCAAATCCGTGTAAATTTCTCCAAAAGTGTAGAAATTTGCATATCTCACATATGCTACTAAGTCTCAACTCGACTTCATCTAATTAAATCGAAACTGTATCTGAGTTGCTACTCCACCTAATATAATTACTCTATGATTTATATCTAGCCTACATCATTTGCTTTGAGCACACTTGTTAACAGAGGAATGTTTGACATTTGACCCGGTGTTATGACATTCCTATTTCCCCAATCTAAGTTTCTGGTCGGACAAAGCATATCAGAAAACCACTATAATTTAATGTCTTCCTCGGAAAACAGAGAGGCATGTAAACTCTTAGCAGAGATGTGAATGAAAATTAATAGAGCCTCCTGGAAGCTACAAGACTCGATATCTCAGCATCCTATCTTCAGTTTGAATCTTAAAAGGAATCTCAATTGAAAATATATAAAAGGGACATTGAATAACATTGAAACTAAGAGTCAACTTCCAAAAATTGCAACTCTTTTCTTCCGGTGTTATGTTTTTCTTTTTCCCCTTATCTTATTTTCTGACCGGAAAATGAGTTTCAGTAAAGGTGCTTTTAATTTTCCTCGTCTGAAGAAGAGAGAGGCAACATGATCAGCGTAACATTTTCCAACGCAACAACGTCTTAGGCCTCAGCCACACTGCGAGCTTTTCCAAGCGTTTCCGAGCAAATCGTTTTGCAGCAAATATAAAGTCATCATTACAGCAGTTGTAGACTGCCACAGAGAAAGAAGCAAACCAGAGCGATTGATAGCTTGCGGAAATATGTTTGTTCGGGAAGTTCGTGTTTGCTTTGCTTTCAGTGTGACTGAGGCCTTGGTCAGCTAATGTCCTCCATGCATAGATATTGAACTGGAATCAGTGAATTGCATGGATCGTAACGCATTAATACCACACGTCTGCATGCAATTCTTGTCCTTAGTCGATTGATTCTGCAATGGATTCTGCGAAAAAGAAAATCTGGTGAATGCAGTAATTCAATATCAGTAATAAAACCGTCGTTTAGTTTTTCGGGGAGAAATCGTAAGCAACATTAGAGTTTCCGATCAGAGAAAGACATAGATGGAAAACGCATTGTGTAACACCGGAAATTCTGAACTACATTACACTCAAGAGGACAGTGAAACAGCTAAGTTTGCTGGAATCCCCCCCGCGTGCGAAATGCAAAAGTTGAAGCAGACAACGTAAGGAGGACCAATGCAAAATAGAATGTAGGTACAGAGTAAATATATCAATGAAACATTGATTTCAATGTGTAGAAAATTTCCTAGAGCAGCATTCAGATCAACAACCAGAAAACTAAAAATGATTTCGATCCGATCCTGCTATAATGGCGCAAGTATAAATTTTCACGGATAGCCGACCTATTCAAGTCCAATGATAATTCTATTCATGCGCGTGACTTGAATCAGGCAGCTGTCCGTAAATGCATAGGTTCGAACTTATATCTGGTTTTTTGGTAATTAAGTTTTGAGCTGCATACTCAGTTATAAATGGGAACAGACTTGAATACCTGCTTCATGAACTTAGCGAACTAACTTAATATGCAAATTGAGCATCTCAAATTTGCTCAAGTAATAGCTGCAAGGTTAAATAGCGATTTGGGTAGATGTGGAGAGATGTTAGCTAGGTCTGCTGATGATTCCTGATGTTGGATGAAATAGCAGCTATTCAGAAATGTTGCCATTTTTTGCAACTCAATATTTAATTATTCTACTTACATTGTGTATGCAAAAGACAGCATTTAATAATTGTAACTATTAATTAATTTTTATTTTCTTAAGGATTATATTATAGATGTAATTATTTCATAATTATGCACAAACTACCAGACGTTATGTCAGCAGTGTGTCAAAAGCAGTATTTCATGAATACCCGTCGAAATTTCAGCTAATACTCTAATTGCGCACCATCGATTATCTAAAGTGAATGGCAACTATTAAGTCATTAAAGGACATCAATACCCTTGATTCCCACAGACACCAACGCTGACGGTTCAAAAGGAATACGCATGACGGCAGAAGTAATTTCTAAGTGATATCGGCAGCATATTGTCCTATTCACAGAATTAGACAGGTCGTCTCTTCTTCCGTTTGCCAAGAAAGGAAACATTGGAACATGTAACGTAAATGAAATGGCACAATCTCCTGACTAAATACCATAGAAATCGAACAATGAGCAGCCAGTTCAACATTAAACACGCCAAATTGTGCAAAGTTTCAGTGACTGTTATCAACCGGATCACACAGCAAAGAGACACAGACGATGTCAAGTTCTACAGAGAAGTTTGTGAACGTTTTTTCATGCGCCTACTAACTTTTTTAAAAATGATCGGAAGGCCCAACATTATCGAGAAAACTTTTGCGCAATGATCTGAATTCTTCGAATCTGAAGGAATCGAGGCGATCGGAGCATTTTGAAGGAATTCGCAGCAATCTGCAAGCGACGCACGACCATTTTTCCTATCTCTAATGTATTAAAATATTCCTTTTGCCCACTTATTAAGTTCCTGCTTGTGCCATTGTTTTGAATCAGTTTGCACTTCTAGTGAAGTGACACACTCAAACAATCTAATTCTGTGGTCCTATTATTATTGACAGAATGCTACCAGCGTTCATATGGTAGCGAGACAGCATATCAGCATGTCATTCGACTACGTCACATTGTAGATTGACAACATAGGTCTGTCGCAATACATTGAATATCTTAAGAGATTGACAACTGCTAGGTCAATAAAAGACACCAACACCCTTGATTCCCGCAGGCACTCGCCTGACCCACGAATCGAACCGAAATCTGGACTTCGTGTACCATCGATTGCACAGTCTAGCAATTTTGAAATTGCACATATCAATATCTTTCTTTTTCGTCTTTCTTGAAAAGCTGTCTTCAAAATTGCATCCTAACCTATAAAGATGAATCAATTTCACTTCACCTGCTCTAGAATCAAGATTAGGATCCTAAGTTCCTTCCTCATACATGCACACGTCGAAGGCAAAATGAAAGCATAGGTTATAGTTTAGACAGAAATGGAAAATAGGCGATCTCCTAGAATTAGAACAGAAATCATAAAAATCACGTAGAGGCAAGATTAAATAAATGCTGAAGAATTTCATAATGTTCCGCAACAAATACGTATTAGACGTATTTACAAGAGGTTTCTACTTATCAAAAAATACAACACGCCCCAAACTGTAAGTTACGGTGACTATTAAATGTACGCAAATGTGACAGTTTGCATCAAAGGCTACTACATACTGAGGCAGTAGCTCGTGCTATAGATGCGAGTACATCAATAAAAACTTTTCGAGGGACTAGAATGTTCGTTTTTTAAGTTCTGGACAGCTATCGAATGAAGGAGTATTATCGGAGTACAGAGTGGCAATCCCGTCAACTTTACAACGCCGGAGTCCTTTCAAAATTATTGCCCTGAAACCTTTGTATAGAGCCTGCCCACAACACATTCACAAGTTTCGAGCCTGATCTGATCCGATTTCTGTCTAAGTTTACAATTTATGATACTCTAACCCACAACAAAGAAGCAGTCTAGAAAAAATACGCGTTCTATCAAAATGTCATTTAGACTTTGCGAAGAACTAAAATTCCTCTTGTGCTTTTAATAAAATTCCCAATTATACGATGATAAAAACGATTTCTCGTATCTGATGATCCGAAACGTAGAACAATGACATGCGCATTCTTTAAGTCGTAAATCGCAATGAATTAAGTTGCAGCTTTATTCTTTTCTCATGAACATTGAAAGCCACATGAAAGACCTGACTGTACGTCATGTCGTGATCTGTCATTTCTCTTAAGATAGTATTTCCTTAAATGCTGCAAGAAATCATTCACGATCCTTCAGTGTATAGGTTTCCCTTCTTGCAATTCCCTTGCCAGTACAATGAACACAGTCTGACTAAAACTGTGCTTGAATGCCGTCTATTGATGTCGAAGATGATTACATGGTCTCAAAGGATCTGAATGCTGCAATATTTGACTCATAGAAGAAGGAGTTTGATTGACATTCGGATACAAAATTTTTGAGGTCATTCGTCATGTGTTCACATTTGGGAGCATGATTTAGAATAGTTTTATTTCACAGAAAAATAAAATCAGATCATATTTTTGGAATTTTGCATCACTGGTTTACTTCAAATTTTTGAATAATTAGCTTAGTTGTGCTAAAATTTCTGGCAGCCTCCGTTACTCGAGATGGATTTATCTATGTCTGCAGACTTGCATGTAGCAAGATGATAATCGACATGGCATGTGAAATTCTAAAATGAATATGAAATAGTAAAAATTGCATCGTGATCATTACACAGGCCTGACACGACTGAATCTTAACTAATCCTAATTCCTGAAAATTTCCGCGGAATGCGAAATTTGAAAATGAAATACCATTTCCATTTCCGTGTACTTAAGAGGGCTATGTAACTGACACGTGTTCTTTCCAGATGTTTCAAGTTCATCTTCTATTCTATACTGTTAGTATAACCACAGAATTAGACAGGTCGTCTCTTCTTCTGTTTGACTAGAAATGAAACATTGGAACATGTGACGTTAATGAAATGGCACAATCTGCTGACATAATACCATAGCAATTGAACAATGAGCAGCCAGGTCAACATTAAACACGCAAAATTATTCAAAGTTTCAGTGACTGTTATCAACCGGATCACACAGCAAAGAGACACAGACGATGTCAAGTTCAACAGAGAAGTTTGTGAACGTTTTTTCGTGCGCCTGCTAACTTTTTAAATAATGATCGGAGGGTTCAACATCATCGAGAAAACTTTTGCGCAATGATCTGAATTCTTCGAATCTGAAGGAATCGAGGCGATCGGAGCATTTTGAAAGCATTCACAGCAATCCGCAAGCGGTGAACGACTATTTTTCCTATCTCTGTAAGGTATTGAGAATTTCTTTTTCCCCACTTAGTAAGTTCCTGCATGTGCCATCCTTTTGAATCAGTTTGCACTTCTACCAAAGTGATACACTTGAGCAGTCAAATTCTGTGAGCTTAACGCTTCGCGTCAGCAGAATTTACTGAGAATAAGTGTGGCATGAAACTGTTATTCTAAACTACATAAGTTTGATCATCATCCGAAGTAGCTTGAATTTCTAGAAAAAATACATTATTTCACTCCTCTCATTGCATTACATGCCTAGTGGTCAAAATCAAAACAAAATAAGAAAACACAGGAATCCATTTTTCATCTTACACTTACATCGAATGAATTCAAATCGCGTGTACATGGAAGCACTACACGGTATAACATGTGTCATGCAAACGTTTCACAAACAGAGGGAAAAACAATACAGATATGGTCAACATTACAGAGTGCCAACGTAGAAGAGTTTCACTGCACCAGACGAACTATGCTCACAATGCTTCTGTTTTTGCGCTGCTTTCGACGCACGTCACGATCTCCCTACTATAATCCTAATCTTCTTTATAATAATAAATCACAGATGTACATGTTGATATAGAGATTCAAACATTACAAGATTCTAATGTTTGTATCTCATCAAACTGCGTATGCGATATGGAAAGAAAGATAGCAGCTAGATTTTCTGCTCGTGAAAGAGGCACTTCAAGTTTCTGAGTTTCTTGCAGTCGCCATATTCATGTACATGGTGCAGACATTCAGACTGGATATAAACATCTTCAGCGAAAATTACTCTCCTCTGATATGCTTGGACAACCAGTGGGACAAAAATAGACAAATGATTGCTAAAAACTTAGCGACAGTGTCGTTACACGTACTGAGAACTATCAATGAGCTATCTTACTCCATCACATCCACACAATCTAAGCCAAAGTTGGCAATTGCGCGATGGAAATTGAAATCAATAGCATCCACAAAATGAAAAATGAAATCCAAATTATCTGTTTTTGCGGCTTGCTTTCAACAGTTTGACCAGCTTCAGTGACAAATTTTGTGCCGCATAACACAACTAAAAAGTACTTTTAAGAAAACACCAAGTATCGTAGTACCACAAAATGGTCGAATCGGTAAATCATCGAATTCTGGGAACTAACCACCTATGTGCACGGGCCACCTTTAAAGCGTGCAGGGGCCGGTCATTGGCGAGTAAGCGCACATGGGTTTTAGACATGGGTCTTCTGCGTATTTTTGACAAATCTAGACATCTGAGAAGATAATTTTGTTTATGCAATTTTTCAATGCTCATTTATAGCATATAATAGCTGAGATCCCAAGCATTTTTATTCTGGAAACATCTTCAGAATTCTCTCAGAAACACTTATTTTAGAGGTCAAAAAGGATTTGCTCGGAGGTATATACGCACATTTTGTATGTTCCACATAGATGTAGGCCTGCTCTTTAATGAATACTTTACTTTTCCTATGGCTTCAAGTAGTAAACATTTCAACATTTCAAATTTTTGAAGCATTTTGAAATTTTGAGTATTTGGAATTGATGAATAGTTATAATTGGGCTTGTATAGATTAACAAATTTATGCCATGTTTTCGTTCTAAAATCTGCGAAATATTATTCTAGCCTATGGACTTTTATACAAAGAAAAAAGGCACATCTTCGACTTTTTCGGTCTTTTTCATGACGCATCATTGTCATAGTTCTGTCTTTTCCGGACTTTTATTTGTAAAGTATTCTCGAAATTGATGTACTGACAAGATGGCACACAAATGAAAGTCAATTTCTTAAAATAGTCAACAGTCAGAACAGACGATACTTCAATATAAGCTTTTATGAAAATAGACGTCTTATCAAATCAATATAATTATGAAAAGATAAACCGGTTTCGATTACTAATCCGGTCCTCCAAGATCTGCTGAATACTTAGAGGTGGAGCATCTATTGATTTT
Source organism: Prostheceraeus crozeri (assembly GCA_907163375.1). NCBI lineage: Eukaryota > Metazoa > Platyhelminthes > Polycladida > Euryleptidae > Prostheceraeus > Prostheceraeus crozeri. The sequence goes on from CAJQUW010008593.1 coordinate 8,855, forward strand.
GGGGGTGGAGATCAGCAGAATATGGGATTACTTCAAGATGTGGTTCCATACCGTGCAAAACATGTAACATTCTTTCGTCGGACGAATTTATAACATTGTCAGAGACAAATTTATCATACAAAGTAACTGCAACTAACACAACATGCATAACAAAAAGCATTGCATATTCTACTAGTTTTAATGGTTGTAACTTCATTTACATCGGTGAATCTGGAAGAAGTTTGAGAGAAATCATGAATGAACATCGCTATGATATTGCCCATAAGAATACAGACAAAATTGAAGACCAATTACATGGAAATTCTTATATCCATTGCCTTTTTTGACATTCATTAGATTTATTGAGGAGTCATATCAAATTACAAAAGACAGAAAGTTAAAAAGCTCATTAAATATAAAAATCCTTAAAGGTCCTTTAAAAAGCAAAAGAAAATAAATACAAGATAATAAATTTTAAAAAATATGGCGAAGCTCCTACATCGGCAACGTGTCTCTTACAGCAGCGGCGTTGCCCACAAGAAGAATAAATTGAATCCGTTTGATTAGGTGGGAGAACGACATAGTGTCAGAAGTTGTTGTTTTTTTCTATCTATTCTTTTTTTGCGAAAAACGCCTTAAAATAGGTATAAAATTCTTTTACTTGTACGACGTTTCGGAAGTCTTGGTCACGTAACCAAGGTACGGTCTAGGTACGTGACCAAGACTTCCGAAACATCTTACAAGTAAAAGAATTTTATACCTATTTTGAGGCGTTTTTCGCAAAAAAAGAATAGAAAAAAGTAAAATAAAAGGCATGGCCAAGCTTCTAAAACAGAAGTTGTTGTTGCGATTCTAGCTCCAAGCTCCTTCAAGAACTCGAGCGTTACAGGCCAAGGAGCACCAAGAGTTTCAAAAGCTATGGGCGTGAATTGATACCCTCGTCGTAGACGAGTCTCATATTTACTACGTTTCTTATTTTCCGCTTCTTCTGCGACACGCCCTGAACAATTAGCACTTAAATGAAGATGGCTGGGTGCTAAGGAATCCGCGACTGTGGCATCCCAGGTCAGTATTCGACCATGTGACCAAGGAGGTAATGATATTCCATCAACGCGCTTACCATCAGATCTTGTAAGGCCCGTTGACTCCAAGATGGCAGGAATGTTAATTGACTTTAAAGCTCGTTGGATTGTTTCGTTGAGCATGGCATGTCGAGAGAGTCGACCCGCACTTCTTTGACACGAAAGTCCATGGTGACCATCTCCAGAAAACTTTCTTCTATTACTTGCAGAAGAAAGTTTTATCGTGCATTTTTTTCGCAAAAAAATGCACGATAAATATCCATGAAAAAATGCACAGTAAAAATCTATGGCTCATAGACATTCCTGACTTAGTCCATGCATTTCTATGGTCCATGATTTACATATACAGATCATAAAATACTAGCATTAGGAATCATAGCATGGTATAATCATGCAGATATTTTTGGCCGCCACACGGCCAAAATATCTGCATGATTATACCATGCTATGATTCCTACAATGATATATGATAGCCCAAATTTCAAATCTTCTAAATAAGAGATATTGCATGATTATTCGAAGGAAAAATATCATATTAACCGAAGGCCGCAGGCCTGAGGTTAATATCTATTTTTCTTGAGAATAATCATGCAATATCTGTTATAATACATACTAGTTCAATGATAGACATCCGTCTACTTATTAACCTCTTTTCTACTTATTAACTGGTATCATAGAAAGTGTAGGCTATCTGTGTCCAAAAGTTGGTCAGAATTAGATATCTCATGAATATTCATGCGTCATGCTATATAGGATGGGAATGTAATGCATAGACTTGGATACAAATATTGAAATATTACAAATATTAGCCATATTAAGATGGACCTGCTAGACCAAGCGCCTACCGCAATACTAGATTTTTCTGTCATTCCAGGCAGAATGATTTCAGGATTAAGTGGAGCTGAAATAGACAAATTAATGAAGCAATATGAAACACCGCCAGACTGTGCAACAACATCACGATTTTCAATGCCGCAATCGGACGCAGCAATTCAAACATTGAAAAAAGACAGCATACCATTAGCGACTGTCAGTAGAAATAAATGGAGTGTCAACATATTCACTGAGTGGCAAAGCCAACGCATAACAAAACTGCTGCCACAAGAACATTTCGCAAATGAATTAGAAAAGCAAATAAGTGAGATCAAGCAGCCAGATGCTCTTGATTCTTGGTTCAGTAAATTCGCACTTGAAGTAAGGAAACGCGTTGGCACAAGATATCCGCGTGACAGTTTGGTTTCTATTATGGCGGGTTTGAATGCGACAATCAAAGACTACATCGGTCCGGTGAACATCTTCAAGGACGCAGCATTTACCAGAACGCAGGAGTCATTAGATCTATCGATGAAGCTGTCAACCGCAGAAGGTGCTGGGATAAGCAAAAAGCAAGCTGAAGTCATCAGTGTAGAAGATGAAGAAAAGTTGTGCACTCATTCTTTTGGAGATACTGATCCGCAGAAACTCCAAGATAAACTTTTCTACCTAAATGGACTGCACTTCGCAATGCGCAGTGGACAAGAACATCGTTGCTTATCAACGAGCCAATTAGAAATAAAGCATGATCCTCCTTCGCTTATCTATTCAGAAAAGTGTAGCAAAACGTACAATGGCGGACTTAAACAGAGAAGAATCGAACCAAAAAAGTAGTTCACATTGACAACTTTTACTACAATAATCCTCAGCGCTCTCATGTCAGACTTTATGAAAAGTATCTATCAGTTCGACCGAAGACAACTGAAGTATTTTACCTCAGACCACTGAAAAACTATTCGACTTTTTGGTACAGCGCGGTACCGATTGGGAACAATACCCTGAGAAGCTTTATGAAACGAATTTGCAAAGCATCTGGTGTTGAAGGACATAAAACAAACCACAGCTGCAGGGCAACATGCACAACCAGACTGTACGAATCCGGCTGCGATGACCACGGAATAATGAGAAGAACTGGTCATAGATCAAGTGATGGACTGAAACCTTATAAAAGAATGGGTGAAATTCATGATTTCAACAGCAGCGCTCAAATTGACAACAGGCCGGGATCACTTAATCTCAGTGTAAACAACTCAAAAAAAGAACTCATATCGACAGCGTCAAACATGTTCAACTTCAATGCAGGTTGTATCGTGCATTTTTATCAATGCACAAAATAGTGTTTTCTGTGCTTTCGTATTTTTGCGAGTATATGAAGTTTGTAAAGTTTTCAGTATTTTCAATTATTTCATTATTGTGGTTGCGATTTCATAGCGGTAGTCATAGTGGTAACTACCACTATGTTAGTAACCATAGTGGTCACTAACATTGATATCTGATTTTACTAAAATCAGTCATGAGCTCCTAGGAGTACTTCTATATCTCAACTACTTATTAACCGCAATTATAGAATTATATAATACTCCTACGAATTTAAATTTACTACTTATTAACTGGTATAACCGCACCAAGTATGTATTATCTAATGTTAATGTACACATACCCTTTTCAGCTGAATTCCTGACGAAGATTGTGACCGCAGTAGCCCATCTCACTGTCCTCCAATCAAAACCGGTTGAAGTTTTCATAATTATATTGATTTGATAAGACGTTGTTTATTTTCATAAAAATACAAATAAAAGTCGTCATTCATCCATTCATCATACAGCAGTGGTGGGCGCAGTTGATCGATTCCGCTCGATTAATCGTGCGAAACCATCAATTGCGCGATTCCTGACTGACCAGGAATAGCGCTATATTTTCTGCTAAGTGATTGCTCAATGAAATTTGCTTGATGGGGAAAAATTAGTCTATTTTCCTATTCACTCTTTCAACATTTGAGATAATTGCATTGAATAGAAACGTAGCATCTGCTGCGTGGGACACTTATGTGCGGGTGCTCGTACCTTAGATCATGTACAGCTAGGATAAGGCAGAGTTACCGTGTGACGCGATTTTCTCATTCCAGCACCACATTTAACCTCTATGGGGACCCTGCGGGAAGTCCCACACATCGCAGGAACGCATTATTCTACACAATACAGCAAGACCGTTTCATAAATAATTGCACAAAAAAGTAAACCTTTTTCAAATGTAATTTTCGTGTTGAAGTCGTGATTCAATTTTAATAAACGACGTACCATTTGAAATATTATGTGCCATATATTATTCTGACATATGTTTTACTTTCTTAAGTAGTCAGTCGTGGTCAGTAGGCCTTCAGAAAGAATGCTGGTGTTTGCTGACAGTAGGAGGCAGGCCAAATCTGAATGTGTGCAGCTTCATAGATAAGCTTTCATGAACATGAAAAGAAATGATCTGAGGACATTCCATGTAAAAAATTATGGCTCAAGGCTTAATACTTTTTGGTTGATAAAAAAAGACATAAAAAATTTCATTTTTGCCAAAAACTGCAATCTGCGTCCCATTGGATTTAAATGTGTTTTTCTTTGATCCTGTCTGACAAAAAGAGGAACAGCAAGAACTCGGCAAACGCGCGGATTCATAGTAGGCATAGGATGTGCATCATTCTGTGAAAGTCTTATTTTCGGCCTCGTTCCCTGCAAAAACTCGTTCTGGCTGCTGGACTATAAATTTCCTGATATAAAACTTAAAAAGAACTCGAAAATTCGCGTCTAAAATGTGCCAGGTTAAGTAATTCATTGTACTGTTCATTCAGCGAGAAACACTCACTGAAGGCCATTTTCCATCATCGCTGGTCGTTTCCTGTGTTACACCGGTCATTCAGAAAGGAAAGTCGAATGCACAGCAGACGATCTATCCTTCTATCGTCCAATCACCAACCTCCCTGTTATTTCAAAGCTGTTGGATCGCCTCGTCCTGCAACAGTTGATGCCACATCTACATACTAATGACTCATTGCCTCATTGTCAGTCAGGACACCGTAAACATCACTCGACGGAGTGACAGCATACCGTAAACAGTCATTGTAAATGTTATTAACGACCCTCTTTCTTACATCGACCAAACAAAATTGAGATAAATTGCAGCTCTCGACATATCAGCTGCTTTCGATACTGTTTCTCATGATGCCCTGATCCAACGTCTTTCCACATCCTTTGGTATTCATGTTGTATTCTTTAAATGGTTCCAGTACTTTCCGAACAATCGGCATCAATTCTATCAATTTAACCATTTTCGCTCAGCAGTGTCTCATGTGTCTTGTGGAGTGCCACAAGTGTCAACTTTGGGCCCTGTTCTCTTTGCTCTCTACACCAAGGACATTTCAAGTGTGGTAAAACGTCTAGGGATGAACATCCATGTACATAGATATATATTGTTTATCTGAAGTTACCTAGAATGGAAATTGACTTAAGGTAGCGGCACTTCCGGGGGAACTAAGCTGGGGCATGAAGAACCAGTGAAAAGCTTAGAATTGCACATGTGATTGATTCTAATCCAATGATACAGCCACTGACAAGTGAAAATGCGAGCGATCTTTGTGCCACTATTGTGTATTGCATGAAGCTTTACTTCCATTGTTTATTCATGAGGTTTTATTGTTATCAATTTCTACATCCATGTATATGCAGATGGCATATTGATTTATGGATCCTGCAAAGCTGGTGATGAATGTAGTCTGTCTTCTTAGATTTCTGACTGCATCCATTCCATCGACTCCTGGCTCAGGGCCAACCATAGAAATTGACAACAATAAAACCTCTAGAACGGAAGTTAAGCTTCATGCAATACACAATAGTGGCACAAAAATCACACGCATTTTCACTTAGATACACTTGTCAACGGCTGCATCATTGGGTTAGAATCAGTCACACGTGCAATTCCAAGCTTCTTATTGGCTCTTTATGCCCCAACTTAGTTCCCCGGATGTGCCACGACATTGTGTCAATTTCCATTCTAGTCAACTTCAGATAAACAATCTATTTCTATGGGGCCAACCAACTTGTCATGAATACTGCTAAAACCTGTCTCATATGGAGTGCTACGCGACAGCGATTGAAAGATCATCACAGCGACTCTATCAATATTGGTAGTCATCTTCTTAAGCCGGTCGATAACTTCCGTTACCTTGGATTGACGATGGACAGCACATTGTCGTTTCCGTCACACATCTCAAGGACTGTGTCCGCCTGTTTTGCTGTTCTTCGTCAAATCCGAACTATTCGTGGGTCATTGATTCGCAGCGATGCTGCCTACCTTGTGTCAGCCCTCGTGTTTCCACTCAATCATTATTGTGCAGCTGCTCTTGCCGATCGCTCGAACTAACTGTCTTGCCCACGGAATTAAATATTTTGTTTATCTGCTTCGGTTTACTAGAAGTGTGATTGATTCGAAATCAACGGCACATCCCGGAACCTATTAAGTGGGCAAAAAGGAATTCCTAATACCTTACAGAGATACGAAAAAAGTCGTGCATCGCTTGCGGATTAATGTGAGTTCCAGCAAAGTGCTTCGATTGCCACAATTCCTTCAGATTCGAAGAATTCGGATCATTGCGTACAAGTTTTCTCCATAATGTTGGCCCTTCCGATCATTATTTAAAAAAAGTAGCAGGCGTACGAAAATTAGTTCACCTGATGATTCCACCATCCTCTTCGCAGCATTTCTCACTCCATAGTGCATACACTCAATCGAATGTTATCCAGACACCAATGTGTTTTGGTGTGTGCGGAGTGATATCAAAGCACGCACGCCTCTCTCACTGGCTCTGGTGTCCTCTGCTGACAGCTTATTGTCTGCCATTTCGAATAGTAAGCGATACACGAATTATCCATTCGAGAAGGAGCAAGTTGTCTAATTATGTGATGTGCCATTCCGATATTTAGGTTACATAAGATTCTTCCATTCTAGGAAACCGAAACGTGAGCATATGAATCCTATTCTTTGGTCTTGCCGCATTCTTACGGTTTCAAATGCATCAGTGCGCCTGGAATACAACCTTCATCGATCATCTGACATGATCAATTTATGGAAGAGCTGAATTGGCTACCAGCCCGTTCTCGTATTGACTTGAGACTTTAGGTTCTAGTGTTCAAGTGTCTGAACCATGAGGCTCCATCTACTTGTCGGAGCGTTTGACTCTTTTTGGTGATTTACTCAACCGTTCTCGTCTTCGCTCCAGTTCGAAGAATCTTCTCCTGAAACCAAAGTACCACCTTTCCTCCGCTTCAAGGGCGCATTTTGCGTCTCGTGGACCTCAAGTATGGAACAAGCTGCCGTCGAATTTCATATCAATGTGATCTCTGCCTACATTTAAGAAATGTGTTAAGAACTTTCTCATGCATGAGTGCTTGTAGATCATCATCTTCCAGTATTGACTTTCTTTTAGTATTTTGTGAATTTCAATTTATTTTTGTTTTATTATTGCAAAAAGACTTTGAAGTTTCTAGTTTTGTGTCTTACGTAATAAAGTTCGTTGTGAAATTAATTCAAATCAAAATCAAACATGGTATGTGAAGAAATCCTAAGATTGTAAACTTTAATTACCTTTATCTCCTTGGGAACGACAATAATACATGAGCCATCATTGAAATAAAAATCAACGCCTAGAATAAATACCTCGTATAATATATGTGGGGTTTCATCAATTTCGTATTCCAATTTTGCATTGCTGGCTTTATTGAACACCGAAGTGATTAATTCATTTTTATTCTAAACACTAATGAGATTTTTTGTATCAAACAACAAAGTGAAATTTTACAAAAGCAATCAATCCTCAAATAGTCTACTGAAAAAACAAGAATTTTTGAGACGCATGCACAGAAGGATTAATTGGTAAAAACTAAGAATATGTATCGTCTTATTATGTCTATATATTACTTACATATAAATATTATTTTCATATCGTGCGAAATTGAAAATTTTGACCTTTTCATAGAAGAAAATTGTACTGACCCAGTTCAGACTCTCTTGATGGAGGCTGGATAGTAAGCATCTTAAACATCTCTCCTAACATGAATTGTAAATGTAAATCGACGAACTTCTGAATTACATCAGGTTCATCGTTCATCAGCAGACTCCTGCGCCGATATATTATTCATCGGCGGCGGCGTTTTCGGCGCGCAGATAAATTCTAATTGGCAACGGCGTTTATCGGCGTACATCTGTTAAGTTCAGAGAAGAAGTTGGATCTGTACTTAGTATCTAAGTATAGGCCTATTCTTCGCTATCCTCCGCAAAATCGAAAAAACCGATAGTCTAAATCTCATTACTGATTAAAATTAGTACAGAAGAATTCGGTAAATATTCGCCATCTGAAAATGTTGTGATCCATATTGCCTACCTAGTCGGCACAATTCACGGAAGTTAAATAAGGTAAAATAAGTATTCTTAATTAAACAACAATTGTGATTTTTGTGTAATCAACAGAGATGTGACACCCTTATCTAAAGCTGAGTAACCGATGAATTATTTGTAGGATGTCACGGCTTCATTACTGTACAGTACACATAATATACATGTACATCCTACAATTGAATTGCAGCAAAGTGAAAATGTTATAGCTTGACCGATCGATATCCATACAAGTTCATTCACCGACAACTTTGTTCCTGTCGGAATGTAGAGCTACTCTCTTAGTTATACCCAACCATAAAGTATATTTGGACTTTTCCTCAGGAACAAACGATATGTTCCTAAGTTTCGGGTAGAGATGCAGTGGAGACAGTTAGTCCATAAAATAAAACGAAAAATGTCTCCGCCGGCGCGACGCCGAAGAAGTGACCGGCGGCGCAGGGGTCTATTCATCAGGCATTATTTGGATTATTTTATCGTGAATTAACCAGACGACGCTGGAAACATCCAGACCATTACACGTATATTTTATTAATCGGACTTGAATTCTAATTGCAATTGCGATTACAATTACTGCATTTTGTAATTGCAGTCAATTACATTTTTGGCCATGTAGTTGAAATGTAGCTCCAAATTACTTTATGGTCAGCTCATTTTATTAGCACGCAGTTTAAATTGCCTTACTCTCCTCGTCGATAATGCGTTAAAATGCTTAGATGTGCACCGGGTGGACAACTACCGGTATTTTTTCAAAAAATGTACAACAAAATATTCCGCCCAGAAAAAGAAATGGTGCGAAAACAAATAGTGCAATGCCGGCTATAATCTAGAATAGTTGCAAAGTGATTGAAATGTAATTGAAGAAAGACGGAGTAATTTGCGATTGCAATCAATTACATTTCATGAGTAATTCACACAAGTCTGTTATTATCGAAACATAACTAGACGAGTACCTGCTGATGACTGACGGACTGCAGTGTTATGTTTTATATCCCTTAATCGGGAGCTGAAGTAGTGGTCGATGTATTGTATTTCAAATGAAGAACAAGTGAAGAAATGTGGAATTACATGAAGTATTATAGACGGATTAAGAAACTGGCAATAACAAATTCAAGTAAAGAAATAGCATTTTCCATGTGTAGTCTTCGGTATAGTGTGTATAGTTTCATTGCTTTCGGTGTAGTAGAGTGTCATTGTAGTTCTATTGTTTGCCTCCATTATCCACTTTCCACTTATCCACTATTACCATTATCCACCATGTGTAGTGTCAGATATAGTGCAGCATTAGTTCAATTGTAATCGGTGTAGTAGCATTATTGTACTTCCATGTTTTACCTCCATTTTCCAAATTTTATCGATCGGTCTCCTGTTATTTTATAATGTCCATTTTTAATATCCTTAACCTATGGTGACCACTGTCCTATTTTATTTCCACTGCCAGCATCTGTAATCGGTACAGTATATTAGACGTCTGTTTTGAACATGTATGCGACAGTGCTTGGAATCTATGGTATTACTATATTAACAGTAAGAATGAGCAGTGCTACAAGTCTGAAGATTTCCATTTTTACCAGATATTGGGCCAAAGCTGATCAATTTTAATTCGTTACCACGAGAAAGCTCCATTGAGTTCTTTTAAGAACTGATTACTCCAATGGTTAGTAGCATTGTATCTGTACAGTTGCGGATTGGAGAACGCCATCAGTCCTCATTGGGACTACTTCAATTAATAATTTGAATTAGTAAGCATTATATTCTCTTATAAATGGCTGCTGGGATGATTTTCATCATCGTATGAGAATTAATCAAACTGTTGAAATAAAGATGGAGTAGAAACAAGAACTCGCTTGCGGATTTCTATAATGAAGAGTCTCCTGTCTATACAGACGTTGTCCGGAAGTTATGTTTATGATCACTGTAGGGAATCATTACATAAAACATAGTTTATTCAGATAATTGCAGTTTAATACAAATCAAATGTTCAAATTTGGTGTCCCCAATGTCCCCGTTCGATGTTCCCAATGTGACAATTTAGTGTTCTTGTTTTGCAAATTTGGCGATAAAAGGATGAGCTAAATGTTTTTCTTAGTCAAATTATCTAGAAGGGGGATTATTTTCAGGTAGATTTGAGTCATGGATATATTTTTGCAATGTAAGTGGTAAGCAATTATCATCTTGGTATTCAGCAAATGATAAGACAGGCAATTAAGGATAGAATAAAAGCGGATATTGAAAGCGAAGGTTGAGGAAGTTCCTCAACAATGTTATACCCATTGGTCATAAATTGTGTTTAACTTTCATTGAAAATCAAATCAATTTCAGCACACAATTTCCTGATGTTTTCGAAGCTCAGACATTAATATCAATCGCAACAGAGTCTGCTAAGTTAAAAAAGATTGCAGCGTCGTCAGTATATTGGCATATTCTTGAATACAATAATGCAAGGGGCTACCAATCTACGTGTTCATAGAATTTCGCTTTCATCAAATATATAATACCAAGAATAATTATTATTAATCTAGATATAATATTATTGAACTATACGAACATGTTATTAACTACAGAGCTGATCATAAAATACGGACCACCTAAATTTCTCTGAAGCTCAATCGATTCTCATGTCTTATAATTGTGTTGCACATCAACGTGCCATACATCATTCGAGAGCTTGCATCCGTTATTGCATTTGATGAGCAGTTCTCAAAATATGAAAATCCCACAATTTACAAATCGCTATTCTTCAAAATGAAAACATGTGAGTACGATTATGAATCAGTCACGGGGAGAACGAGCAGTTTCTGAGCTCTCTTTTGACATACTGTCCTAATAAACTATCCTAATAACTTATAGTGAAGTTATTACAAAATCATGACCTTTTTGTTTGAAAATATTATGTTCTCACTTTTTCATCAAAAGTATTCATGTTTGGTATCCTCTGAATCCTTGCGATGTGAGGAGTACGAATATGTAAGTTATATTCATAAAGTTCAATAGTTCTTATTCAAACTTCTTCAATATCTTTCTCATTTCCGCAAAAGTAAACAAACACACTGTAAGGTGAACGAACGTTCAAAACAAGACAATTGCGAAGGCATGCCTTTGTTCGATCATAGCAGCAGCCGAATGTTTACCTTCATTGTTTGTGTACTTTTGCGGAAATGAGAAACAATATTGAAGAAGTTTGAAAAAGAACTATTGAACGTATTTGAATAAAACTTGTGTATTCAGAGGATACCAAACATGAATACTTTTGATGAAAAAGTGAGAACATAATATTTTCAAACAAAAAGGTCATGATTTTGTAATAACTTCGCGATATCACTAATTTTTTATTAGTTCACCGATTTTGATGGACAGTATGTCAAAAGAGAGCTCAGAAACTGCTCGTTCTCCCCGTGACTGATTCATAATCGTACTCACAAGTTTTCATTTTGAAAAATAGCGATTTGTAAATTGAGGGATTTTCATATTTTGAGAACTGCTCAGCAAATGCAATAACGGATGCAAGTCTATCATAGCTCATTGTAAAGCTGAGAATGCAGGCTCTCGAATGACGTATGGCCGTTGTAGTGAGATGCGATTGGAAGGCATGAGAGTCGGTTGAACTTCAGAGAAATTTAGGTGGTCTGTTTTTTTATGATCAGCTCTATTTCTTCGCTTGCTGACAGATATTTTTCCGACAATTTCAATACGTGGCTCATTCGATTTCTATGCCAACTGACAGAAAATCCAGTCGATTTTAATTAATATTCTTGCCTTGCGACTGTCCGGGTCCCTTTTTAAAATGAGTTCATCATCGATTTTATGTCCAAGGTTGTATATAATTCTGTCCGTTTGTCGAATTATCGCCACCGATGATGGTTACCGAAAACGTTACGGCTTCTAGCTTGTAATAATGTGATTTCTAACTTTTGATTCTAGGTCAAGGACTTCGCTAAGGCGTTGATGATGGATATTCATCAATATTAAAGTGATTATCGAAAGTAATTATTCAACATTCATGGAATGTCAATTAGATAATTTTTTATTTTGTCAATACAACTCGTAATATTTCAGCAAGCCATAATTAGCTCCTTGCATGTCGTAGGTCAAGAACTTTGAGATTGTTTTGAATTCTTGGTTGAATCAGCTTATGTCATGACAATCACCTCGAGTAGTAGTAGTAGTAGTAGTAGTAAGATGTCTATATTTGAACTGGAAAGCATCACATTACAAAATAAGCACGCTACAAAAAGAAGTTATAACTTTTACAAAATCAATGCAAACTAGAATAACAAACACTCAAAGTAAATTCAAATCATAGCATGTATCAAGAATTCTTAATGCTTGCACAAATTATTACAAATCGTCACACAGGTAGGCAGGAAAGAAGACTGACGGGAAACAGTTCGAGAAAGCGGAACTCTCAACTTTCGGGAGCGGACCAGCATATCTGGGAGGAGTGAATGTAGAGGATTTTTTGTATAGGCGATGCCATGGAACAGCTTCATTGCAGCATTTTGTCTCCTGATGTGAAGGGGAGTGAATTTTCCACACTGGCAATCGGGTCCACATATGATCCGATGAGATCTCTTCCGGACACTCTCAAGTTTTTGCGAATTTTTCTGATTTATGCCTATAAGGAGCGGTCCATTATATTCAAGCGCTGCCAGAACAGTTGCGTTGTAGAGTCGAATGAGGTCAGGAACCTGTAAAAACTTCTTTAACCGTTTAATTACATATAGTCGCTGACATGCGAGTTTGCAGATGTTCTTCACCTGAGAGTCCCAAGAGAAAGTTTCATTGAATATCACGCCAAGAATACGAAGCTCACTTGTAAATTCAATATTCGAAGGCACGTGGACAGACAAATTAGGCTTCTTGACATTCATGATTTTCGTTTTCTTGCAGTTGAGTTCCAGTCCGTGAGTCTGACACCAATTATCAGCGTGTAGGATTTCATCTCTTACGGAGACATCAATGTCTGTATTTTCTTGAATGGGTATACAAATTACGACGTCATCAGCGTATTTGGATATAAAGTTACTGTTACTCTTAGGTTGTAAGGTTCGCATATGTATTCAGAATAAGAATGGGGAAAGTTTCCCCCCTTGCGGGACTCCTGAGGTAACGTGAACTATTGAGCTCACACAGTCCTTTCGTAACTTTACTCTTTGATGACGATTTTGCAAGTAGTCACTGCACCATAGTAGGAAATCTCTTGGCAAAGTTGTGCTGATCAGTGTCTTGAACAAACTTCCATGCTCCAAGCTGTCGAATGCCTTCTTTAAATCGAGAGCTATGAGCAGAACACCAGTTGATGAGCAGTCATCTAATATCGAAGAAACAAAGTTATGAACACTTATGTTGGCATGGGTTGTGGATGATTGTGGTCGAAAGCCAAACTGTTGAGAGTCATAATTATTGATAAGTTTGTCTTTAAGATTGTTCAGAACATAAGCCTCCAGGATTTTTGAAAACACGGGAAGCACTGAGATAGGTCGAAAATCATCAAGTGTCGGATTTCGACACTTTTGAACAGGAGTCGCATTCGCTAACTTCCACGAGAATGGGACTGATTTTGAATTGATCGATAGAGCAATCAAATGACTGAGGGGGGCAGCAAGTTCAGAGCAAGCTACTTTGATCAGGAAAGGGGCAATATCGTCACTTCCAGCGGACTTGTTTCCTTTGAGATCAGCTAAAAGTTTCAAGACTTCATCTACCTCAACAGAAATGTCCCACCTTTCTCCGATATCAGCAGTAGGCCTACACAATTCGGTCAGCATATCCCAATCCGGAGGTTTGCTGAACACAGATGCAAATTTTTGGTTTAGAAGTTCAGCTGAATCCGTAGTTGCTGGTAGATCAGATCTTTGGTATTTGTTGTTCATCACACTCCAAATTTTCCATAAACCGTTTGACTTAGCTTGAGTATTACCAATCCAGTATTTCTTTGCTTTTTCAATTTCTAGCTCAACTTTTTGGCGGTAATACCCGTATAAATTGAAAATCCTTGCACGATAAGCGGCGAAACGAAGATTTATCAAATGCTTCAATTTGGGAGTGAACCATGGCTTCTCATTTCCTTTCATGATGACTGTATGTCTTGGGATTACTTTCATTGCATCATGAATAACCTGGGTAAACCATTGACACTTGTTGTCCAGTGAATCTTGTGATCTATACAGCTGATGCCAAGGATATGCTCTAAGACAGGCCTTAAACGCAGATAGATTGCTTTCTCGATAGTCATACACATGAACCGTATACGATTTGTCTTTTTCTGGTGTTGGGTCACATATCGTCGGTTCCAAAAAGATAACATTGTGATCTGCATTTCCAATAGGCGCTTTGATGCTCACTGGACTCTTGTTAGGATCACCAAAATACAGAGGATATAGGCTTCGACTTTCTAGAATTTTGTCTAATATAGTATCTTTCCGCGTTGGTGACTGTACAATTTGGATGAGGTCTAACAGGCTCTCAAGCTCCTCAGTTCGCAACCTGTTCATGTCTCCAACAATCATGATTTTAGAGAAGGATAAGGAATCACAGAAGTTAACTAAAAAGGAGGTTACATCTTGAAGCTGCGATACATTCAAATCAGGAGGAACGTAAATTACAAAAAATATGATATCATTTGAAAGATGCAGAGTCAAACATTCAAAACAGTCCGGCATGACAAATGTATCAAGTACTGTAACACGAAGATCATTATGCACATACGCGCAAACTCCGCCACCGCGCCTGCCATCCCTACGATCCAGCCGAAACAATCTATAGTTTTGTATGCATATCTCATCATCGGACATATTCTCAGTTAGCCACGTCTCACATAATGCAACAATCTTTGGCTTTAGAAGGTCAGTTACTACCGGAGTTAGACAAAGTTGAAGTTAAGGCGATGTTTAAGGGTGATCCATTTTTTATGAAACAATCTGTAGTAAAAGATCATCCAGCTTTGGGCGCAAGGATCGAACATTTGCCAAAAGTACTTTTGGAGCTGCTCGTGGGTTAAAAACGCTTACTAAAAATGCTGTAGTTCTTTGCGCTCAATAATTTTATTCCGGTAGATTACCACGTCTTGCCCTGACTCCTTCCTCGATCTCAATTCATCTCGTAGAGCCTTCATTTCCTCTCTTTGGTTTTTCGTCAAATCATTATTCAGGTATACGCCCTTGAATGTATTCGACTGCCGCAAATTCTTGGCATGTTTGAGAGCATTCAGTTTCGTCCCATAATTGTCGAATTGAAGCCGGATTAATCTTGGTCTTGAGCCATTCAATCTACCAATCCGCCGGAATGTAAAGGAAGTTTCCTCAGAGACGTTCACCTCGTTCAGTAGAGAAATGATTCTGTCCTCATCATTCCCCCTCCTGGTTTACAAGTCCCCACTGCCATCCTCCCTCAATCCAACAATGATCAGATTGTTTCTTCTACTCATGATTTGCTCCATTTCCTCCCTCATGTCTTTGACAATGGCCGAGTTCTTGTACTTCATAATTTCGATTTCATTCTTAAGGAAGCTGCATTCTGCCTGAAGTCGTTTCTGGCTGTCAACCAGAGAAGACATGGTCTTCTGCATGGAGTCAAAGTGGTGGGTCAATTTTGCTTCTAAAATGCCCTCCAAGTCTTCCTTTGTGAAAGAATTCATGAAACTGGAGCTCGCAACAGTACTTTCTTCCTTTTCTAAGAGATGAAAACTATTAACTGCTTCATGTAGGGCATTGGCAAGCTGATCTTTTGTGAGTTGCTTTATACGGGACGCTGACATTCTTCTTACATTCGAAAATGTGATAGTTGTGGCCTTAGAACTGCTCATTTTCAGATACAACAAAACTTTCACAAGATTTGAACACAGGACCCATCAGCAGCAAGTCAGACCCTTATTGCTCTGGACCACAGCACACAGAAGTAAAGACAACCAATCCAGTTAGTTAATCTCGTCACTCTCTCTTATTGATTTTAGGTGATTGTGATTTCAACACTGCATGCAGACACCCACGATTGACGACAAGATGATACACTGAGAAGTAATCACAGAAACCGACGAAAGAAGGGGAATTTTTCCAAATAATGGGATAGCGATGCGAAGACCACTTAAATAGATCCACTGATGATGTAGATTATCCCACGACGATTCGTATGATATAAACTTCCACAGAAAGAAGACCAACAATCGATGAAATTACATAAAATATCTCAATCTGACACCAGGCACTCCGCCAACCGACCGACCGACGCGATGATGACTAATGTTATGAGTACAAGGAGAAAATCCGATGAAATTCTTCAAGAGTTCAGAAATTAGCTGATTAAGTAATGTGCACAATGAATTTACGAAGACAAGCTGATGAGGAGAATTAGATAATGACTGTCTACGCGCGTGTCTCAATGCAGTATACTGGAACAATTAAGAAAATTGTCCCTAAGGAAGTTCTGCTAATTAAGAAACCAGTGCCAAAATCGCTCCAAACGCTGCGGAAACAAAAATATGGCGCATTCTCCTAACGGTATTTGATGATTTCACGAGCTGTTTCATCCTGTACAGACTTATAAGTATGTGGGCCGGTCCAGCCTGAATATGCTAGAACCCATAAATCATGATTTGAATACGAGGAAATTGTAGTGTGCATAATAAGTGATGGCGAGATTAATGTGACATATTTATTGAGCGAGGCAGATCTAAGTGACATTGTGCGATCGGACTTCAATGGCACTTCACAAGTTTAGTTTCATACACACACTAATATGGCTAGACCTATCTGCAGTGCAACTGTCAGGAATGGTCAGGATTAGCTCTTCGTAGAAGTTCAGCGTTTAGGCCTATCTTGAAGGTGACCACTGACGGAGCAGCTTTCAAACTTGTTGGAAGTTTGTTCCAGGTGCGAGCTGCAGCTATAGCAAAAGCTCGACCACCAACTGTCTTCAGTCGGAAAGAGGACTTCCCAACTGTCCTCTTGAGAGGACAAGTGTCCTCCAAGAGGAAACCAAAAACAGTCGCAGTGTCATCCAAAATAACACGATAAAATCCCTTGAGATATACCATAAATGACAGAGTTTGATACTTTTTCTCATATTGGAAGACACAAAAGTGGATAATACGGAGTTCCAAGCAATCTCACATAATTTAGTAAGATGCATCGATGGTATTGACTATCGGTTTACGAGTTGTTTTTATTTTCTGCTAGAACTAGATCATACAGATTTTATCAACTTTTCTATCAATGTCTATAAACTAATTTTTCTTATGAATTGGCTATAAATTTCCGAAGGTATACTTTTCGGGCTAATATATCACAGCAGTACTCATAAAGTGTCGAGCAGCGCGAAATGAACGGGTCAGGACAGGCCTCAGAACTCCCCACAAAGGGGGCCAAGGACAGACGTTCTCTCAACGGAGAACACAGTTCATTTACAAATATGATTCCGTGTGAATTGCTTTGATGTTCTTGGATTGTTTTACCTGCCGACCCTCTAGCAGCATATGTGTGCTTTTTCACCAGACAAGCTCTCTGCCAATAATCAGTCGAAAATTCCCCTTAAAACCTTCGTTCAAGGCCAATTTCAGTACTCATCGACCAGCTTCACTGATTCTACTCGATAATGATCAGATGTACAAAAATCACTTCATTATTCTATCGATATCTACCTTATTTATTACAATCATCTCAAATCACTGTAATTGCATCCTTGCAATTACGAAATATAATCTTTTTTCAGTCATAATTACAATTCATCTGAATATATCACACACCTCTAACTTTTCGCTGACATCATAATGTACACTGACAACAGTGGTCCTGCTCATCATATGAGTTCATTTATCATTCAAATCATAATGAACATCACAAGTCGCATAATTTTACATGCTTTTTTTGATTTTGAGCATTTTGAAATAATTTTTTTTCAACAATTTCGATGCGCCTGATTTCAGTAAAAGTGTAGCGCTTAAGCATATGCAAATGATGATTTCAATGATCATCCATAAATCTTCTCATAAGCCATCCACTCACTAATTCTATGGCAATTACAGCGAATTTTGCGACACATAGCAATGCATAATCGGCGCAAATTGCTGAGTTAATGGAGAAATGGATACATTAACACCTACTACCACTCAGGTGTAGGGGCCTTCAGAATGTACGGGCTAACCTGTCAAGTAGATTCTCCCATTCACAATCTTGGTGGTTTGCTCGACGTTGTGTTTACCCGCTGACAACAGATCCTGGACTACCAGACAATTTTCTGCTGAACCTTCTCTCCAAACCTCCTCTAAAGTATGTGTCAACTACATACCGTCCATGGAACCGACTAAACACCGAGACCTTTCGACTCGACATCTTGAACTCCATACTCTGTGAATCTTCTTCTTGGTCCGGATTTGATGTTGATCAACTCGTCGATCTGGGTGACAACACTACCCTAACATCACTTCTTGACAGTCTCATTCCGCTCCGAACTGCCAGGATTCGACGCAGACAATCTGGCCCGTGGTTCGATCAAGACTGACGTGAGGCCAAACGTCTAGCGCGCAGACATGAACGACGTCTTTCCAGGCTCAAGCGAACTGTATCTGACGACTCTGCTCACCTATCTGCCGTCAATTCCGCCCTTGATGAGTGGAAACAAGCCATTCGTCTTATCAGTCATTCCTTAAACAGAAGAGAGACTATTTTGAACCCATCAATCAGCATATCGTGCAAATCACTCGAATGAGTCTACGATTCTGAAGCTGTCCGCAGACATCCTTCTGTCAATGGACACTTGTCGACTAACCCTGGCTTCTTCAATTGATTTATCAGCCGCCTTTGACACCGTCGACCATGGCATACTTCTTGACAGATTGCGTACTTCATTTGGTCGCAATATCATTCTCAATTGGTGTGCATCCTTCCTACAACAACGTACTCAGTTCGTCCGCTATGGTTGCACAACTTCCTCTCTCGTAGCAGTACAATGTGGTGTCCCTCAGGTCTCCGTGTTGGGGCAATTGCTCTTTATTATGTACACATCCGATCTTCTAAGACTCGTCCATCGTCGTGATCTCAACATTCATATGTAAGCTGACGACGTGGTGATACACGGATCATGTGTTCGTTGCGATATTGACAGTCCGAGCCTGCGACTGTCATCATGCAGGTATAGATTATGTTACCTGCTGTCTTTCCTACAATCGACTACAACTGAACTCGGACAAGTCAACATTTAAATGGTTCTCAAGCAAGAGACAACATGTGCTTCCTCGAGATCCCATTCGCTTTGGTTCGCACTCATCTTCACCTCTAACCAGTATCAGATGTCTTGGTGTTTTCTTCGACTCTGATTTCTCATTCAACACCTACATGTGACTAAAACAGTGTTCATGTATTTTTCTATGCTGCGTCAGATACGCTCAGTCCGCTACTATGTGACTCGTCCGCTACTTGTAACCTTGATCCAGTCCTTCGTGTCATCTCGCCTGAATTATTGCATCTCCAGCCTCTATGGGTTGTCAGCCTATCAGCTTCGTTGACTGCAAGCTGACTTCATGCCTTTGCACGCATTTTATTACTGATCTAGTCGGTTCTGAGGTTGCTCCTCTCCTTGAAGAGTTACAGTGGCTATCAATCCAAGAGAGGATTGCGTATCGTCTGACCTCGGTCGTACACGCTTGTAGACGAGGTATGGCTCCTTCATACCTCATTGACACGATTCAAAGCGTTTCCTCGCTCCCTGGCCGGTCGCGTCTACGATCGGAGACTATTACGACCCTCTCCGCCCGCGTCTTCGCGATCCAACAATCGGGGGCCATTCATTTCCGTACGCTGCTGCACACGTGTGTGGAATTCCCTCCCCGATTACGTCACCAATGCGGAGAACAGTCGAGCATTCAGTGTTCGACTGAGGACGTTCCTGCTGCAGTCACATGCATGAACTCTACGATGCTCTCACTTTTGTTTATTGACTCCGTCCTTGTAAAGTGACCTAGAAAATCCTGCTTTGATGTTACTGAAATATAATTCATTATTTCGTCATTCATTCAGCAGAAATTATTAATGCGCATTGGTAATTCTTCATTTCACAGTCAATTATTATTTATATTTTGTTACAGTGCTCTATCTAGACTATCTAAACAATGACTATTCGGCTACGACAGATAAATTCTTCCTAATGAGTGAACGTCATTGACTGAAGTAGTTCATGAACTACTTCGCTGTGTTCGTGAACTTGAAATGAGAGTTTTCATTTTTACAGCATTGAACTTTAACTGAAATACGTCCACGTTTCTAGAGATTAATGGTAATTGAGCGGCGTTCATTGTCTCTGATCGTCATACAAAATTATGTAGAGCTCTGCAACTGAGTGAATATAAAATGGAATAAGTAAAATGATGAGATTATTCCTTATTAGATTTGTAGTATATGACCTAAAATGTTTGATATCGATTATGTTATAAAGATTTAGAATGGCAGAATGTTTCCCATAAATTTCCATGAGCTGACATACACATAGGTTTTACCTTCGACATCCTTTTATCATCAATCACAAATTTGTCAACCAAGTGCTACTGAATTAGGATAATTATATGGACACAATCTTCTACCTTGTTTCTTTAAATGTCAATCTCATAAACATATGGATTCCAGTTAATAATGGTCATCGCATCAGTAAAGTCTTATGTTTTACATAGATATTAGCGTCTTCATTCGTTTACGTCTTACGAGCCGTATCTAAGTTCCAGGCCGATTGCAACAGATACGTGGTTATCACACGTGCATAATATGTCATTTATTATGAATCAGTGTATCACTATAATTTTTTCAGTTAACAGATTATGTCGAATTATCAAGAGTTGCCACTAGACAGGTAAACGCACTTGCAGTTAGTCTGCAAAAAAGTTTAAAAACAAATTGAAGCTTCCTAAGAATCGTTGAGAAATGAAGACGATTAATCTGAGTGATCATCATAATTATTTTACTGTTTAGCCACGTCATGCAGCATTTTGCATGCCGACGACGTATAGATAGGACGCTGCAAAAAGTAGTCATGGTCGGATTAATTGCCAGCCTCACTTCGGGCTCTGAGGATCAACCTCTCTAAGTCGGAGTGCCTTACAACTGATGCTATATATACGGTGCTGGGATTCCGATCCTGAGCAAACATATCATTCCCAAAATCGATATAATGTGTAATGTGACACCTCAAAAACGGAAAACACTGCATACTGCACATGAATTTGATTCAAGAATTATTGAGTAGTTGATGCAAAGAGAAAGTACTAGGGTTTCTCATGTTACACTAATAATAACCGATGAATAACAAATATAAGTATTTAGGAATGTGGATATCAAAAAGTAACAAAATTCATTTGGAACAATTGACAACTAAAGGAAAGCAAGCCTCTTATCTAGCAGCTAAACAGCTAAAAGAGTAAAAAAAGCAAGATATTCAGCGGATACCAAATATTTATTAGATAAATTGCCAATATTTCGCCTTACGGCTTTATCAAGGCACAATAAAAACAGAGAGAATGGCGAGGTATTTATAGAAGGACTAAAAAGAGTTCACAGTTCACAGCAGGGTGCACACAGGCTAAGAGCAAGCTATATGGAAAAATCAACATGACGTCCATGACAGCCGTTCATCAACATGCCGTCGTGGCGACTAATGTAGAGAGCTTCCACTGCTCTTCTCTTTTGAGTATTGCTCAAGCCTCGATGAACTATCGACCAGCGAACGTGAGATTCAGGCGACGAGGTGCTGTCCTTCTCCACGAAATGTTGATGTACAGCACTGTTGTCCTGAGAAAAATGTTCTCGAAGACGTGATTTAATGCAGCGGCTTGTTTCACCTATGTATACGGCATCACATTCCGTACATACGATTTTGTATACATTATATATTTTATATTTTTTATTATATATTTTATATACATATGTACATTCCGTACATACGATGCTAAATCAGATTCTTAGAATAACACCGATTCGCATGCTCTCCGATGCTGCAGGTCTCACAGTTGTGATTGCATGTTAATCTCCGTTTCGGGGGATGAAATATCTTGCGTAGGGATTTACCAGAATCAAAGTATAGTGTCACATATTCCGAGAGAGAGGATCTTTGCACAGTGTTGATCATCCGCCGCTTTGAAACTTCATCAACAAATGGACAACGAATAAATATACGACCATCATTATCCTTCTTAGCGGTCCGACTAGGCCTGTTATAATATTGCCATTGTATTTTTCGTATGTAACGAGATGGATATCCATTCTTCCTCATTCGATCAATTACCAGATTCCTGGAGTATTTCCTGTTATCGTAAGTAGTTGATCGTGCGTCTGCTCGCCTCAATTCACCAATTATTATAGCTCTTTTTCGCCATTCTCTCTGTTTTTATTGTGCCTTGATAAAGCCGTAAGGCGAAATATTGGCAATTTATCTAATAAATATTTGGTATCCGCTGAATATCTTGCTTTTTTAATCATTACTACCGGATACGTGGAAAAAAGCTCTCTGGATCAGCTAAAAGAGTTTGGACAAGTTACTGGAGATATTTTAAAGAATACATTTGAGATGCTTACGTTATCAAAAATGAAGTACTGTGCCGAATTCTGTTTCTTTAATAATTTAAAAAGTTTAGATCAAATTCAATATCAATTTTACAAAAGATATTACCATCTAAAGCAGACTACACCCAATTATTGTCTCATTGGTGAATTTGGAATATGTCCTATGGATGCTCATTTCTCGAAGGCAGCTATGTGTTATTGGATAAAAATAATTACGAGAAATGAAAGAAGTTTGATAAAAGAAGTATATGATGCAATATATCTCAATATGACTTCAGATGGTCATGATAGTAGATATACATGTACATGGTGCTGGCGAAAAGGCAGTTACTTAAAAAACACAGCCTAACAAATCTATGGGACGAACAGGTAGCGGCTGATAAAGGAAAATATTTGAGAATTGCAAAAAATCGAGTGACCCATTACGTTAGAGAAAAATGGATATCTACAACAAAAGATAGTCATTCTGGCCTGAATTATTTAGAATTATGTGGTTTTGAGAATACTATGAAATCATATCTGAATTTTGATATTGAATACAATGACATCAATATATTATCAAAATTTCGAACAAAAAATCACAAATTAGATTTCGTAACTGGCAGTTACGGAAATCGACTGCGATATGAAGAGCGTTTATGTGAGCAATGTGATAATTCGAAAGTGGAGACTCTGTATCATTTCATGATAGAATGCTCACTATATCAAAATTTACGACAAGAAACAGCGCCTTTGTTATGCAACTGTAGCAATACAACAGAATTCAATAAATTGATGAATATTTTAACTCCGAAACTGGTAAAATCCATCGCGAGGTTTCTCAAAAAAGCAAACGACTTGCGAACGATAACTAAGGAAATCACTAATCAATAAATATGAAATCTGGAAATTTATTTTCGTCAATTCTCCTCTCCTTCTGTTCAGAATATGTTTCAACAACACCGACCGCACGCTGTTTTCTGCCATCAAGCTATGTTTTTTATGGATATTATGTGAGCACACATGCTCCTGTTTTCCAATGTTCTTGGAAGTAAACATTTTTGACTTTTGAACTGATAAGCATTGATCAATGCTGAAAATAGACTTGGAGAAGTTAAGTTTACATAATATAAAATGCACAAGAAGGTTAGCTAACAGGTTTCGGCTAATAGCACCATACTATAACAATCATAAAGATCCTTTGAACTATTTTTGTACATTAAGCAATATTTAAATTGGTTAATTTTCTTGCAAATTTTGGATGCAAGCTTGACTTTTCCAAGCTTGTTTCAATTATGCACAGTCGGCATATTTCCTCAAATTGATCATAATATTGATTAAAGGATTGCGAAATATGACCATGGGCTTCTTACCTTTTCTGTTCATCTGACTTAATGTATTAGTGCTTGATGAGTGTGAATATTGAATTGGGTCTTAATTTAATATGCTTTGAAACAAAAAAGCATGATATTTTACAGTTTTGTGTTTGCTTTATGTGTGTTTTGTATTCAATAAATTTCTAGATGACCGAAAGGTAGTGTATCAATATCAAAAATAGCTATTTCAACTTTTCAAACTATTCACCACTAGCGCGATGCACAGTTGCATGGGCTGAAACCACCTTTTAAAGCAGGTGGACCACGCCGAAGCAGGGAGACCTCCACCAGATCAGTGAAAGCTGTCACAGCTGTCTCTGGAGAGTCTTGTTGGATGCCGCGCATCATGCGATTAAACCCTGGTTGGCTTATCACTCTCCAGTAACAGTGAGTTGTTGCACGAGTGGTATCGTGGGCAGATGACCAGCCTTCGTCACAAAAACAGCCGCCATCTGCTTGGCCACACTGCGGTCATGCCGGAATTTTAGGGGTGCCGATCCGGCAACGGGTGCCAATTGAGCGAACTGCTGTTTCGTCTCTGGATCGAATCTGTAAATCCAAAACTCATCATCAGTGACGATGTTCTCAAAATCATTGGACCATCCACCGTCATATCTAGTCGACATGTTACGACACCCCAGTCACCCGAGCCGCTTTCTGATCCTCGTAGAGTCCTTGGAGTATCCAAGGTGGTGGATAAGCAGATGAAGGCCGTTTTTGTCACGAGGACTGGTCATCTGGCCACGATGCTACTCATGCAACAGCTCACTGTTACTGAAGTTTGCCGCAAGTGATGGAGACGCGGTCAATCATTCTAATTTTCGTTCAACGACTCGAGCGCAATCTGTGGATAACGAATGCAGGATCTTACTGCATCATGACAGCGCACGAGCACACAAGTCCCAAGTCGTGGTGAACTTTTCGACTAATAAAGATATTCAGCTGCTAGGTTATCCACCTTACAGTCCAGATCTAGATTCGTGTGACTTCATCGCCTTCCCAAATGTTAAGCGCATGATGCTCGGTATCCGCCATGACTCTCCCGAGACAGCTGTGGTAGTCTTCAATGATCTGGTGGAGGTCTCCCTGTTTCGGCGTGGTCCATCTGCAATACAAAGTGGTTTCAGCGCATGCAACTGTGCATCGACGCTAGTGGTGAATAGTTTGAAAAGATGCAATAGCTATGTTTGATATTGATACACTACCTTTTGGAAATCTGGAAATGTATTGAGCACCTGATCGTATATCCTCGAATTTTACAGGGTTTCTCTTCAATTTCACAATCTATTAGATGAATCAGCAACCTTCAAGTCTATTTTGATGCGCTAAATACACCTGTAGTATTTCACCTGTAATGTCGACTACATGCTATTTGTGAGCTGCATATGCATTTGCTTGCATCATGCTACTTATATTTGCCAGTGTTTCTTGATTTCTTCTTGATAGCATTCTAAGCAATCGCACTGACCTCTCTGGCAAACCATACGTGTATGCAAACTACATATTGGCCCACTTCTCCTAAATCTGTTCTCTCGCTACGAATCAAAGGGCCGTATGCACAGCCTAGTTACAACTAGACTGTTATTTCCTAGTTGTAGTAGTAGTAGTAGTATGTGTTTATTCATTTGAAATGGAAACAGAGCTGAAAATTAGACTCAGCGCATGAAATCAAAATACAACATGCAAAGCAGTTACAGAAGACTTAGGACATCCAGCTGTTAGAACGAGTTTCGTTAGCTATTTCTGCTAAATTATGCCCAAATTGCATTAAGTGGTTCAGATCCAACGAGGAGGGCAGCATGGATTCCCAGTTTGAAAGGGCCATAGCAAATATAATCTGATGAGTTGGGAAACAGAGGCATTGTTTTATCGCTTTTAACATATTAATGACATAAAAACGCCGAACGTTTGCATAAATTGTCTACTAGTCCATGTGAAGTTACACAGTCTTTTTTATGATTGATTTCGTCTCCTGGGTGGAGGAGTTCGATTTTCATACGGAAGGCAAGCATAGAGACAATCACAAGCATGTGGGTGTAGAGCTTTGAATGATCTCATATGGGGGTGCAAAAAAAAAAGGGAAAAAGTTTTCCTCCTGCGAATACTGAGTAACTGGGGTGGTGGTAGGGTACACTGTCTAGCTTACATATAGATGACGGTTCACGAGGAAGATCATGCACCGTAAATTCAATGCATAGAGATCAAAAATCCTTGGAGCTGATAAGACTCCCATGATTAAGCAGGTCAAATGCTTGGACATGTCGAATGGAAAGTAAACGCGCACCAGTTACAATACAACTGTCCAATGATAATGTTGTGAGTCGTTTTGATAGGATGTTTGCGTCGGATTTGCGTAGGACGGTTGAAGCGTTGGACTGGTCCGTCTAAAATGCTGTCATGGTACGTGGCTTGATCGAGAGATGCTTGATCGAATCAAGAGGACTTTTACGAATGCACTTTTGACCGCTTAGAAGGGAAACCGAGGCGGAAGTCATTAAGTTTCTTTTTGGGATACTCTAGCAATTTTCAATTGTCGGGCATCGACTGGGATTCGAAGGCTAGGGCGATTAAGATGGGTGTGAGGCGGCGTTGAGCGAAGCGCAGCCGCTTTCGCTGGAATAGCGGGATGTCCATCACTTACCGGAGACTGGACCGAGTTTGCTTTTTTTTTTGGAGTTTTGGAGTCTTCTTTCAACAGAGATACAGAGATTTCCATTTTTTGCTTCCCTTTTCTTCAACTCTCCTCGCAAAATATTTCAAATATCAGCCAGTTAGAGGGAGGAGTTCGATGCCACACTAGCAGCATAGTCTCTGCTCGCATCATTTGAAAAATTGAAATATTTGATTTGATGATTTATCGTTGCATGAGTACTTTCCATATATCCTTTGGTTTACCGTTTAGGCTTTCAATCAATCCATTTTTTGTTTTTGCGCAGGCTTGTGACTTTCTCTTTATAGTGCTTTTACAAATCAAGAAATTTCCTTTCCTGTAGGCTTCATAGCGGGAGGTTTATCTTTTTTTCACTCTTTTTGTGATCCATGTTTCCTCTCGACCGGACAGTCTTACAGTTGGTTGTGGGATGTTTTTGGGATGCATTGTTGCAAAATTCTGTAAAAAAATAAAAAATTTTAACTTTTTTTTTGAACATCCATTCCATAGAATCTTTTGCCATAGAACATTTTAATGAATGACAAAATTTGGCAACATGGGACTTTCACGAAAATCATAGTTTAGCAAAATAAAAAAATTCTTAGCTGTTTCTTGCATGTCATCCTTGCAAGTCTCAACGTAACAGTACCGTGATCAGAACCTCCAATGATCACATCTACAATGTTAGGGGAGTTGAGATCATACGGACAGCTTTACAATCGTAGGATGAAAGGACAGAGTCAGACAGAAGGATTTTATCAAGAATATTACCTTTCCGTGTAGTAACTGTGTGTTGTAACTTGATTTGGTATGCACAGCTCTTACTAGGGTAGTTATAAATAGGTGCAGTGAATGCTAATAATAGAAGTTTAACAGCGACACGCACGATTGCATCATCAATGCGTATTCAAGGCCGAATATTCGTCACGATCAATCTTAACGACGACCTAATTTTACAGCACTTACGTCACATGAAAATGCACGTGGTTCTGTATGCGGTTTGTCAACAAATTGACAGTGTGCAAGCCAGTGCAAGCATGTAGGCCTATACGTCATGTATGCAGTCAGTTTATGGATTCAAAGAGGATAGCTCTTTTTAGACAAGGTTCCCAAGAGAAAGAATAATATTATCTGTTAGCTTATCACTATATATACAGAGAATAATATATACACTGTCAGCACATCACTGTAGAATGGTCAACAAAAATCACAACCTGGAATGGTCATGGTATCTCATGGTCTCAGTGTAATAACGTATTGTCGTATCAAGAAAAACTATGTTTATATCCACGAAAGAATTATATATTTTTAGAATTATGTGTCAGTTGGAAAAATATAGTGCCCTGCAAAGTCATACACCGTAGAGACATCGATTGTGGTTTGCGTTCCCCTGTCGCACGTAAGAACTGCACTTTTCTCCTTTCCATCTCCTCGATTTCAAGGATCAACTTCCTCTTTTGGAGCCTTAGCACGTCCTTGTACAGCTCTTGTGTATCATCGTCCGAGTCAAGGTCAACCATTGAAGAAAAAGCGGCCTGTGACGATTTTGCGATTGGTGCTGCCTTTTTGCGCTTTGTACTCGTACATGTAGATTGAAACTGGAAATAGAACATGTAATTATAGCTAAATTGATTTTCATGTTTATGTACATGTAAATATGAACTTATCAATGAGAAATGTCACACCAAGCATGCATAACTGCATTGAAAGTGCGACATTTCTAATTGGAAATACTGTAAGTGGAATACTGTATAGCTAAATGAAATTCAGTTGCATCATACAAGTATCGATAAATCAGCTACTTTAGTACTTACCAATTCTCTCTTTTGTGAGGTTTTCGAGTTCACTGCTCCTGGTACCTTCTTCAGTTTTGGATTGTCTTTGCCTATAATATGCAAAGCGATCCGATCGTTTTCGCTCAGTCGTTGATAGGGACCACCTCCAGTTTTTGACGAATTGTCTATCTTCTCCTTCACTCTATCCTGGATGTTTGCCCATTTCTTCTTCAATTGTTCGATTGTCGCCTGGTATGCACATTTTGTTATCATGTGGGTCAGGATGTCCTCCCAGGCCGACTTCTTCTTCTCTTTGCTCTGATCATCTCTTTGTTTAGATAAAATAGCGGTAGAATGTTTGCTAATTGCTTCAAGAAGATGACGTTCTTCTGTACTATCCATGACTGTGACAAATGCAATACAATCTTAAACTTTCAAACAGTTCAAGCGAGCGACGAGCGAAGCGAGCGAGTTCAGTTGAGCGATAATCAAGTAATCTTTTAACCCCTCCCCTCATGAATCCCCACCCCATTCCTCATGAATCCATACCCTATTCCCGAATCCGAGAAAGAGCGGCACTACAACAAGCTTCATAAGAGGGCGAGATGCTGTGTAGAGCGTAGTTTTGGTATAGTGAAACGCCAATTCCCCTGCATCAAATACATTCTTCGCATAGATCTCGAGCGTGTTTCCCCAACCATAATGGCAGTGTGTATTCTGCACAACATGCTGATCGAAAGAGGTGAACAAAACTTGGATTTTGATGAGAATGAAGCTGTGGAATCCGATGATGAAGAGGAGGAAGAAGAAGAAGAAACTGTGCGAAGTCGGGCTCTGCGCGAAAGGGGAAAGGTTGCCAGAAGAAGAATTGCTGACATTTTATGGTCTCAACGTTACCTGTAATTTGATTTGTATATATACATAATTTTTTGGATACATTTACTGTTCTTGATTTAGATCTTCGCTTGGATATGAATTTTTTATAGATAAGAATATTAAAAACCTTTGGCAATTACATAGGCTACTCCTATATGTGTTAAGTGGTGTTAATCTACAAGTTTTAAATTAAAAAATAGAATATTCAAGTACGTATTTTAATATATATTCATTAATTTTATCAATGCCTAGCAAGCTTGACATGCAACTAGGCAAAATCAGGGAATTCCACCTAGTTGTAACTACCCTGTGCATGGTAATCCTAGTAACAACTAAATATCGATTTATCGGCGCTCTATCTACTGCATATCAATTGTCCAGAAATCAGAGCAAGTTACAACTAGCTCGCTGCTAGTTATAACTAGGATGTGCATACTAAATTTCTAAAAATAAAACTCATCTAGTTATAACTAGGGTAGTTTCTAGGCTGTGCATACGGCCCAATGTTTCAAAACAAGCTTTTAAGAAAACGGTTTCAAAACACGGTTTTAGGCCCCTTGAGTAAGGGCTTGAAACGATGTGCAAAACACGATTATAAAGACCATGTTTATACGCATTGCTTTGAAACTATTCTTTTTATCGCTTGAACAATACTACAACAATAAACTCGAAACCATAAGTTTTATAATTCATTTATTCAACTTCTAAATTCAT
The DNA here is from genome assembly GCA_907163375.1 of Prostheceraeus crozeri. Classification (NCBI taxonomy): domain Eukaryota; kingdom Metazoa; phylum Platyhelminthes; order Polycladida; family Euryleptidae; genus Prostheceraeus; species Prostheceraeus crozeri. The sequence continues at coordinate 39,068 of CAJQUW010008593.1, forward strand.
AAACCGCAAGTCAATAAATGTTTATTTCCAAAGTCCCTGGAAAAATATGCAGGAATAACCATTCATGAAACTATGCAACAATGTACAAAAAGTGCTCGTGTACATGTACTTTTTTGAAGATGCGGTCAATTTCAACGACAACAAAAAAATATCAGGAAGGAGAGGAGAGTAATTAATTAGAATTAATGATTCTATTATTTAATTGTAATAGATAATTATAGCCTATTCTGCGTAATAATGAATCTTATATCATCATCAGTCACACAAGTCTCTCAAATCATTAGTACAAAACGCATTATGTACTGTCCCATATCTTGGAAATGCTGATCTGTAAAAGAAAATCTCAAGTCAAGTGTCGCAAAGCTATATGTGATCACACTGATAGCTGATGCAGGCCTATTGTACTATTTGAGGTTAGAAGCAAACAGGCATCAGACATTTCCGTGGCGCAGTCTATAACATTTTCAGGCTTTTGTATAATAAAAGGTAGGCCTAGAGCTAAACGCCGAGCAGTCACAAACAGAGATAAAGAGAAGTCATACTTCATGCATTCAGTCATTCTAATGCTGAAAGCGACACGAATTCACTCTTAAACAAGTAAACAATTAATCACGATTTCCCGATAAACTGTGGCTCTGAAAGAATTTGTCTTCAGTATTCTCTCAGAAATTATGCTGAAGTCAGATAGAAAGTGTCATTAGCCGCTAAACTTGGAATTCCTTTAAATGAATAAATTTCATAGAGCTGCTATAGCATTTAAGAAAAGCACAAGGAGAAATTTGTCACGATTGCAATTGAACACTATGAGTCTATGAGTGATATGATCGACAAAGTATTTCCATATACAGAGTAGGTTGCGGCTTGAAACTTGAGACAGGTAATTTATGACATGTGGCAATTTCGCTAATGTTGTCAAAGAGATGTCTTGTCACTTTTATGTACCATTATTTATTTATCATTGAAAAGAGTGTTCAAAAGAAATTGCGTATGCCCTATTTCTTCGAATAATAACCGCCCTCGAACAGAAGCCGCATCTCTGTGTGAAATTTTGTACTAGTAGCCGCGGTTACTATTCGCGGCAAGGGTTCTGGAAAACTTAGCAGTGCCGTACACACACAGTGCGTTACACACACACACACACCCATTTCCTAAATATCATAAGTTTAATATAGATTTACAATATGCCTTAGCTTGCTTTTTTCTCCATTATTAGGCCTAACAGCTACAACATAAAAGCCTATATTACATTATGCGAGTATACCAGCTTCATGTATAAATACATGCATGTCAAAAATAAGATGAGGCCTATTTAATGTCTATTTTTAAATTCGAATTTTTAACTAGGTATACCGGTAATTTACGTAAGCCTGCAAGCATCAATCGACATTATGTAGGTCCTATCTCTGATCCCAAATTAAAGCCCCACAAAAACACACACCGTCGTGTTATCACTCCAAGTGCAGTTTTGTATTGTTTTTGATAAGAAGATGGTGAACTATTCGTTTGACGTCAATTTACTGTAACTTCCATTTATCCGACATGCATGTTTTATCGACGAAAGTTATTCTCAATACACAGAACTTTCCGATAATGAAAAAATCCGAGACGTACGACTACCGGAGTCGAATCTACAGCGACTTTAAGTTGAGAATGAACAAAGTCTCCTCTTAAAACTGTGTTAAGTTCTAAGGTTTCTGACCACCTAATACGTTCTGCACGTGTACCGCAAATTTCCCTGAATTTACGTTCTGGCTATCCATACCATGAGCGCTAAATCAAGATCTATGCAAGCACATAATTTACCAGTGGTCAGCTGGTGAATAAAGAAATCAATTTCAAGTCAAAAGTTTCGTCTCATCGCATCAGTCAAGTTATTGATCAAGGGACTGTTTGATAGTAGCCGCACCCGAAATGTGCAGGTTTTAATAGTAGCCGCGGCTATTATTCGAAGAAATACGGTATATTGAAAAGGTCCTTAATATTCAGTATCATGTTTTGTTCTTGGAGTGCACATAAGACGTGGGCCGCAAGGGTAATATTTACAAATTTACAATCGATTTTGGGCCGCGGCTACTTTTTTCGTGAGAACCACTGGTCTGCAGAGACAGTATCAAGGACTAACAAAGTGATCGCAGACAATCATTAATTAACTTTTGTCGTGAGAACCACTGGTCTGCAGAGACAGTATCAAGGACTAACAAAGTAATCGCAGACAATCATTAATTAACTTTTGTCGTGAGAACCACTGGTCTGCAGAGGGCTAACAAAGTGATTGCTGTCAATCATTAATTATCGTTGTTGTTGCCGATAACAGCAACTCATAGATAAGAAATATCAAATATAATTCTTCCATTGCACTAATAAAAGCAAGATTAATCACATTGCTTAGTAATGGAAATTGGAAAATTACAGTAGATGCTAATAGTGGCAAAAAAGAGTAGCACAGCAAATGAAAGTAGCAAGATTCAAGTACAGTAGCATATAGCAAACAAAATGACTCTCATAATACGTTGATACGATTGATCGGGCGACTATATAGGTAGTCAAAAATCCATCAATGGATTGCGCGCAGCACTGACAATAATACAAGAGCAGAATAATTAATTTAATGTCTTAAATGTATTATTGAATTACTACTCGTAGTAATCGAACCTCATATCTGCGCATGCTGTCGCAATGGCAGTACAAACAACGCGCATTAACGAATTATCGAGCAAAAGTTTTAGCAAACATAACTTAGATTGATATAAGATATAGCATTGTAGTCATCATAAAAATAATTCAGAAAATGACATGATTTATATGCATGATTTTGATCGTATAGTTTTGACAATTCCACTTGACGCTAAAGATAACTTGTAGCAATGTATGGGACTACTATGTGCGAGTATTAACTTTTTGCAGTCAGTTTGACCGAAGATTTTTAAGTCTTTTCAATCTGCCAACGTCATACCAAAGTGAATGCGTCCGTGAGTTATTGCGACATTAACATTCATCAAACTGAGATTACATTTGAAAAGATTCTGTGACTGATGCGCTCTTTGTTGTTAGGCAACAAATTTGAACGGATAGATTCACAAAACTTCTGCTTACTAAAAAATGCGATTGATTGTCTTGTCAGAGTGTCTTCAAGACTAGTCTATTACAGGTTATTCGGTTCAAACTTGTTCATTATTTCTAAATTTTGACGCATTCGGAAGCTAAACGAATGTTCATAATTTTCTTCACAGTAATGAGTCCATTCAAGAGTCTTTTTAATGAATCAATTATTTGATATTCAAATTAATGCATGAATGGTTCATAGATTAGAAAATAAAAACATGAGAAAAGTGAATAACAAAAAGAAAAATGCATTTCTTAATCACGAAAATTGATGATTTATGTGGTCGAATTATTGTCATCGACGGGATGCTAAACTGAAGTGGAATGTTAATGTACAATACGAACTAATGTTTGCTTCGACAAAATTTAATCAAGAAAGGCATAAATTAAATTAATTAACAGTGAAGCAGATCGACTGTAAATATCAATAAAACGTAACATGAAAATGTTTTACATTATAATTGTGGTGTGTACTGATATTGGCTATGTTTCTCGTCGCTTAATTATGAGTTAAACGAATTTCATACTTCTGAATTTAGTTCACAACGTGGAGTGGGAATCACGTAACATACTGATGTCATCTGACGATGACTGAAAGATCGAATTTTCATAAATTGCTTTAATAGAATCTACTTTCTTTAGAACACAGTAGTGATGTGGACACTTTCAGACGAATAAAAATTATGCACAAATCATAGAAATTTCACAAAATGCATTTGTTCCATGTGGTGTGAGAAATCAACTCTTTATTCGAGCACTTTGTACGTTACCATGGTAGAAAAGGTATTCTACAAGGACTTATTACACTGAGGCCAACACCACGGGAAAAATGAATCTAAACGCCTAAACGTCAAAAAAGTCGGTAACCGATTCGTTCAAGTAATTAACTGTCCGGCTGGTACAACCTCTTGAAGTGGGTAATGAGTATATTTTCAAAATTTTCAAATCAGAGACCAGGAGAAAACATTGAAAGGATCAGTCAATGAAAGATCATTGTAAGAATGTCTCTGAAATCGGTTTATTTTAGTTATCAAAAACATCGAGACATGTTCAAGAGCGGAAGACGCGTATAAGAATAAGGACGTTGCTAAGCTATGAATAGAAAATTTCAAGTTCACTTTTTTTTAGTGAAGATCAGATTTGCACTCGATAACTGAGTTGCCATCAATGTGAATGTCCCGTTACAGAGACATGTAATTTCTGAGATTGATGGACAACGCATCGTTGATGCGCATCTTGAAGAGAATCGAGATTATGCTAGAGTTGCTGGTTCCCTTGGAATCGCTCGTGGCACCACATGGTCAATCATTAGGCGATACCAATTGACGGGCAGCGTTATTACACGAATGCGAGGAGGACATCAACCTCGACTTATGGATCACGAAATGCAGGAATGTATTGTATTTTGTTGGCATTGTTGAGAACAATCCGGCATTCACGCTTGAGAAAACCTATGTTGAGATGCGTCGGAATCTCCCGATCAATCTACATGCTTCCACCCTACTCGCCCTCCATAAAACATCGCAGAGCGCTTTTAGTGTGTGGAAAGCAGGAATCAGAAGAAATTTGGGGGATGCACGAGACCAGGAGCTCCAAAAGGATCACCAGACGCGCATGGCAACACTGGCTTAACTGTCATAGCAAGATCTCTCCGAAATCACCCCGAGGTTTGTCAAGCCTCCCTGGAGAAAAGTATGTCTGCTGATTCCTCGATGCATACGACTAGAAGACATCATTGAAAATCATGCCTAATTGATTGTGCAATTTTACATATAAATATACACCCTAGATTCTGGATAACTTGATTTTCTCGGTAGAATTAAAAAATTGTGTAGGATAGTCACAATAGTGTAAAAAATGTCCATAAACAGTGGTAGATATCACGATAGCGTGCGAAATGCCGTTTACTATCGAGAAATGTCGATCTATTGAACGATGCCGTTGATCAATGACAAATCTCAGCAAATAAATGAGAAATGCTGTTAGCTTATCAGCTTTAACGCTAATCAACGACAGATTCAAATTAACAAAAACCTGTAGAAGTAGAAGCTCTGCTCTATTTAAGATATGGATGTAGATATAGCTATTCTACACCAACTAAGCACGATGAATTTCAGTAATTTCCAATAAACAAGGAAAATAGTAAATCCTAATAGCAAAAAAAGGAGGAATTCTTCAAAAAACAAGAAAGAACAATAAATAGAGGAAGCTTGTGAGGCCGATGTTTGCATTTGATCTATACCCTCTGCAAGTCAGATTTGCATATTTACTATAGTATATTATCTTTTACTAGATTACTTAATAATCTTTATACATCTAATAATCTTTGGTAATTATGGGCTATCTCCCCCTCCCACGTTTTCATATTTGTCCATAGAAATCCATAGAAATGAATCAATCGTCACAAAACTTAAGTTACACATGAGTGAAGATACGTTCTACCCACATGCCAAAGTTTGTGCAAATCGGACGACTGGTTTTTGAATTAGGAGCGATCACTTGAAGTGCAGCGATGTCTGCAGCTTGATCTGACTTCTGACGTCATCGTCTGAGCCGAAGGCACTTGAGGTCAACAAAGTCATTTCCCGACAGCTCGTGAAGTGATAATGAATGACCAGGCCACATTCCTTACACAAACATTTTTAACTTTAAGAATGTTTGGAAAGGTAGTGTTTGTGGAAAGATTTCAAATAGCAGTGGATGAGACGGAGAGGGAGAGAGAACAATGCACACACAAAAACAATAACAGACGAAGTCAGATCAAGCTGCTGGCCTTGCTACACTTCACGTTATCGTCTCAAATGAAAAAAGCCTTGTCCAATCTGCATGAATTTTTGTATGTGGGTAGAAAATATGCATAAGTGCGTCTACCTGAAGTTTGGTGACGATTGATTCATTTTTGCAGACTTTGGACAAATTTGAAAACCTGGGGGAGATTACCCGTAAGTACCTAATCTTTAAACATCTTTAGTAATTTCACCGGGGACAGTTCCTCATCTGTCACGACTCCTACCGGTTTCGCAGCCTATATTATTCACATGTCAAAATGTGTATTCGATATATGAGTATGTAATATCATTCACCCGCACACTGAATCATCATCGCCACAACTTGACGAAATTTCGATGCTCTGTTGCAATATGTATAGGACGAATAAAGACTCAAGTGTAAAATCAATGATAGTTTTAGAATGACACAGAGCGTTGTCATAACATTTCATCTCTTTGTTCTTGGATTTCTTGAGGGCTCATTTATCATGGACTTCTCGCAAGCATGATGTTCAACAAACAACACTGTTTGTGCTCATTGACTGCCGACATAATGAGGAGTTATCATAACAATTTTTCTCGTTCGTTTTGATGAATCTTCGCTTGTAATTTAGCGGCAATTCGATATCATAAAGTCTTCGTGACAATCAAGAAATTTGATACAGCAAGAGTAAAAAAACAGTTAACGTTGTCAGTCAATCTCCGCTTGCCTTTTACCATCTTTCCATGGATGACAGATTGGGTGAAAGTACAAAGAAAATCAACCTACACTGTTAGTTCTAGGAAATGACTTTCGAAAAAGCTAATAGGTGAAATTTTAGATAAAGAGTAGAAACTAACAGACCTGGAATATTCAAACGATTGCGTTTTCACTGAGTTACAATCAAAGTGAAGCATTGTTCATGGTCTTGGAAGTCAAGCGAATAGCGGTCGAAACACAACTTGGCGTGCAACTCTCGATGAATAACTTCCCGCAGTTCTATGCATTTGATATTTCTTAAACAAGTAGTAGAAAGCGTAATTGTATTGATTCCATACACTGCATTATTAGCTTGAGTATGAAATAAAAAATGAAGAAGTAAATCGAATGGATAATCAAGAGAAGCATTGTTTTCCATGTCTCAGTATTTCTTTAGTTTGTGGCACTTCTATTATTTCCATGTAGTCATAGTAGTGACAGACTACAATTCGCCCGGCGCGGATTCACGTACGGAAATAAAAAAAACTGGTCCAATTGTACCGTACCTGTCCTTTCATGGCTCATATTGGAGTTCTTGGTGTGTGAAGTTTAGCACTTGACTTCTAGCAATGACCCTTGGTCTTGACATCTGATAAAGCTCTTCAGTCTCATTGCTAAATACTGTATTTCCTCTTTAATATTGACTCTGCATCAACATTTAGCAGTATCAGGTCCGTCAGAGATCACAGCTCGCACCTACAGTCATGCACTTTGCCATACTCAATGCTCTCCACTTAGATCAACTGAGGACATGACAAAAATGTTTCATCGCTAACTTCTTGGTAAAGGAACCTTATGAGTGTCAAAAATGAACATCCTCATCAAAATGTCTCACTATGTTTTAAGATGATATAGCATTATATTATTTCAGTTAATGCCACTCCATTAGGGGTACATTATCAAACAGTTAATAAGAAAGTTTCATGTGCTAGAATTCAGATTTTGATTAGGTGAAAACTCTTGGAGTGTTTGATAAACTAAAAGTAGCAAGGAATAGGTTGGAGGAAAATGACAAATTTCATGCTCCATACAATTTAAAATAATTAATAAATTCTTAATATCCTTAACCCCCCCCCACCCAATTTAGCTTCAATTTAGATGCTGATCCCAATTTCGATTAGACCCAATTTAGATGCGGCCCTGTTTTCACTCTGAGTGTTATTGCAAGTTCATCTTTACTTTCGTCTTACTTGTAAACGAGTATAGTCGACATTTCCATTTATCCATCGACTTTGCTTTACAATATCTGCTTCCTATCAATTTCCATAACTATCGATGACTTGTGCCCTTTTCTATCTGCATTGGAGAAAGTGCAAAAGCTACAAGGCATTTGTGTTGAACATAATGTGGTAGCTGATGGTCAGATCTGATTATTACACCGCCACGAGAAGACTGTTTGAACTGATTTATCCAACGGTCGGAACAAAACTGCATTTCTGAGTTTCGATCACCACCAATCCTTTTAGGACTTTTTATGACTTTTATCAAATGATGATTTCAATCACTGATAATTATATTTAATTACAGATTGCATGAGAATCAATTGACAAAGTTTAGTAATTTAAACATTTCAATCCCCATGCACGATATCATGTGTAGGGGCACGCTTATAATAGTGGTCATGTGGTGTCTGCAATGTCCAGGTCAAGATTCCTTCCCCTTATGACTTATTTATTTGTGGTTATGTGGCTACATCTATACCTTGTTCCATTCCAATTAAAATTAGTTCTGCACTATTTAAAATTCGTCCCATTCGATTTAAATCTGTTCTATTCGGTTTAAAGCTTGCTCTATTCAATTCAGAAATGCTCCACCCCGTTTAAAACTTGTCCAATTCAATTTACAAGCAGATCCATTGAATTTAAAACCTTCATTACATGGAAGAGGCCCTGACTAAGTCATCTTTAGATTTATAGTTGGAAAGGGTCAAGAGTATTTTATGATATTATTAATACTATAATTATTGCAAATGATTACAAAATTTTTCGTATTTCTCAAAATTTACAAACTTCTCATTGTAAATATCATTTTAAAACTAATCATTTAAAATCCTACTAACATCAATAGATTCTTTTGTACCAGAAGATGATTGCCGGATAGCAGTCGAAAAATGTTGTACAAATTTGCAATAATGACAATAACAACATACTCCTGACTCTTTTCAACTATAAATCTTAGAACATTCAATCTCAAGCGAGTTTCATTCTATAACAAAACAAAACCTACATGGAAACAATCAATTATATCATAACATTTCATGATACATGTAAAACATGGAATCTGCTGAACAAAATCACATGAATATTCCTTATAATTGGATCATAAAAAAAATAAAGTATTTTGTCCAAATTGACAAATTAAGAGTGTTGATCAACTCACCAATGAAATGTTAGGCTTGACACTGCTTTGCAAGTCTTTCTTGTCCACAACACTACGTTAAATCTTGCCCATGATTTTAACAGTGCTCACATGTACTTAAATCACTTAAACTCTCCCTGTCCTGTCAAGTAGCTTCCAAAAAAGACTTGAAATCGCAAATGACTGGAATTTTGAATGTCTCAGGTAGTCTCACCCAAATTGAGCATAAATTTCGAGTGATGACAACTATAATTGAGAGCCAAAAGTGATTTAAGTGCATGTGAGCAATGCTACAAACCTATGCAACGATTTCACGCAGATGTTGTGGACAAGAATGGAATTGAAATGCGGTGCTAAATCTGCTAAATCTGTTTAGCAGTTTTTAGCGGTGTTTAGTCTTACACTGGTGAGCTGATAGAAACTTTCTGGATAAAATGTTTCACTGTTTATTGATTGTTTCAATGTAGTTTTGTTTTTGTCATAGAATGAAGAGCATTTTAAATTGAATGGAATATTTCGAAATATGCCTTGACTGATGGCATTATTCATTGTTGGAAAAACCAGGTATTTGGTCTTGTTTCTATATTAGATAACAACGATTAATTTCGGCTATATTCCATAGCAATTCTCAAGCAAAAAGAAATATATAAAAATGTACATCAGAGCAAGACATTCAATAAAAATCCTCAATACAGCAGATGATGAAGCAAATATCAGATTAAAATAATCAATCATCATCAGAAAACAAAAACCAAAAATAAACAGTAGGGCTGAATGTGAACAATTCAAAGATTTTCTATTCTAATAACATCATATCACCAATTGGTTGGGAGGTTGGGGTGGTATATCTTGGGTTTTTGTCCACTGTGCTGTATCGAGATTGCTATTTATTGCCATGATGGATGCTATGAGCTCACAAAGACATCTGAAATCATATTTTCTGAAAGTTGTACATTTTTATATAACACGAACTCGAAAATCGGTCATATTTCACATTATATGTACAATAAATTGTTTACAGTGAAGTTTCAGACTTCTGAAATCAAAGATTAAATACTCATGTAAAGAAAGCAGCGTCTATCTGCCCGAAATCTTTCGATCTACAACGTTGACGGTTCTCAAACGACTGATTTATTCACAAAAGTTAACATAGCATTACGATTGACAGACACGAATCATTGATAAGCAATGACGAACGACGTTAAATAGAAAATCAAAACTATATGTATTGTATTCGGCCGAATATCAAACCCACTATTCGGTACAATCCTAATTCATAGTATGATGAATAACTATAAGTTGATATAAACGTTCAAATCTCAAAAAAGCTAGATAAATTAACATGCGTGAGAAACAAGAACGCCCTCGAAGTTGGGAAAATTTCACTCACGAGGCGGCATCAAAGATGGTTCATGAGGTCAGATACATCGCTGCCAACTAAATGCAACTATTGATTAATGTAGTAACTGCATGTATTCATATTCTTAAATATGCGCAATTTTGAGCATTCATAATTTAAAGAATGACTAAAAAAAATTCAATCGTTGCGATTCATGAAATCAAAGAGGTTAAAGATGACGATGAAGGGTGAATAAGTCAGTGAAGAACGAAAAAGTAACAATGAAGAGTCAGTGAGCACATTGCATGATGAAGGCCTAGTAAAAATGATAAAAGAGAATAGCTTACATCTAAAAATAACTACTGTAATTTGCAGCTAGACAGTCAAGCAGATGTGACAACAGACGTGGTGAATATCTCTTCATCTTTGTAAATGATCACACTTATATATCATCACTTGATTATCTAGTTTTTGATGCCTTCTTCAGCTTCAAGAGACAGCGCAAAATATGCTGAGAGCATCTTTGAATAGAAGCCATGAAACGCTTATACTATTTGTCTGCAGCGGTCTGTAAATTCGAGATAATAACACACGCAATCAATGCGCAATCAAGACGCAGCATTCGGTGAATGAGTTAATTTGTTGAATTGCAAAAGCACTGGATAACCATGCAGGAGTGCAGCTTTAATAAAGGCAAAGTTAGCTCGCCTCATCAAAGAAAAAGGACATCCGGATCTGCGAAGATAGCGAATCACAAGCATTCTGCGCGAGACATTGGTTCATAGAGATCTTAATGTAAACGCTCCACTTGAGATCAGAAGAAAAAGTGACACCCAAAAAAGAAAGAGTGAGAGTAAGTTGTAAGACATCACCGTCAACAGTTTCCATGTTTCTAGCCATATCTTTTCCTCTTACAAAGGAAAAGGACTTTGCATTTGGCCTCTTTGAGAGGGAACTGAACAGAATAAGGCCGTCGAAAAGGATTGTCAAGCTCAGACTGATGATCGTCATCTGTCGAGTTCCTAACTAGATACATAAGTAGTAGATCATCAGCATATTCATCCCTCAGAGAGCTGAGGGGGTCCGGACCCCGGACCAGGCTTGCTGTGGGAATGGGAATTCCATTGGAAAATAATGAATATTATTGGTTTAATATGGTCCATCTTAGATCTGTTTCGGCAGTGAAGTTCTTTATTAAACTAATTTCTTCTCTCACGGCAGTAACCAATTACAGTTGATCACCTCATATTCGGTTTGATTGGTTGCAGTTGGAGACATCGTGCTCGATGGTTGGAAGCCGATGCAAGTGCAGACTAGCTGGAAATGTCATGCACATTTCATGCTCTCATACTCATACTGAACAACCTGCTGTTGTGTTTTCGTGCTCCTTGAACTGTCATTATAGTTTGAAATTTTGTTTTATCGATGGTAGAATATTCCTAGTAGTTAATTTGCTGGTGACTATTCAGATTATTTCCTTAGAGTCTGTTTGTTGACTCATTCCTCAAATGATATTTTTTTGTAAATATATGTAGATCCAGATTATCGAGCGTAGGTTCCTTTATATATGATAGCCAAAATGACAAGTTTTACAACATTTTACAAGAGCAAAAAACGATGACTGAATTGTAAGAACTAATTGCAAGCACATTATAAGTTATACTGTTATAGACCTACATTTACTAATGAACTGAGTATGTAGGGCCTAAGTAGGAATTCATAATAATCATTTCTTTGTTAGAAGACTCACGTCCACTTGACCGAACCCTACAAATACCCTATGATAATTAGCAAAGACACCCTTAACCACTGCGATTACTAGGCCCAAGTACTTGCAGTATTAGGTCCTAATAGACATTTAAGTCCAAAAGAAGATGGCCCTATTACTATTTATGAAAAATAATAAGCTATGGGGATTCTAATGGGAATTATTGAGAAATCCCGTGGGAATGGGAATTCCCACATGAATTCTGCGGGAATGGGATGGGAATGGGAATTCAAAATCAATTCCAACGGCAACCCTGACCCCGGACCCGTATTTTGTTTAGGATTTTCTACTAATATATCAACCGCTCATGCCCATGTAAAATCATCATCTTTGACAATGATTCAGCATGTGATTTCTCATTTCAGTTCAGTTAGTGGAAGCATGGTAGATAGGCCAAGGGGATTGACTAGACCCTCCACAGGTCTGATAGGGTGTAGAAATTCCCATACAAAATTAATGTCAGACGAAATATGATTTTATGCATGTTCATGATGGCACATTGTGTGTGAAATTCACTTATTTGCTGTTCACATTATGCTCGAATTTCGCGAGGCAATAATTAATTGATGATCATCGTTTGCAATATGATAAACATTTGAAGAGTGGCAACCACATCTGTGCGCCCATCGGAATTTTAGTGTATGTTTGAAGACCGTAAATGCGAATATTTTACTTCCGCATATAAATGCGAAAGAGAGGGAGTACTTTTTCACGGTAAATACATGCATGTGACTACAAAGTATCGTGACAACAAAAACAATTGAAATAAAAGTAAAAATAAATTGCGAGTAAAAAAATGAAAATCAAAAATTTCTGAAAACTTTCGCACAGCTGTTCCACTTGACCTCCTGATGTAATTCCGAATAGCTTCTAGAACAATTTGAAGCAATTTCTCCCCGTTGTAATTTTGTAAATGAAATTGGAAACGAATAGTTCTTTTCAGCCATTCTTGTCAAGGAACACCATGGCAATGACAGAATTTTACACCATGGTTTAGCTTAAGAATTGACTGTAATTCATGTAGCTACATGTCCAGCATTTGGATCACCAAAACAATTACGCACTACTGGCATGGATATCTCGAATACCTTACAAGAAACAAGAACAACATGACCTTTGAAGAATGAAATAAGTAGTAAAATATAAGTAGTAAGACAAAACGTAAAAATCTATATGAAGCTAAAAATCCAAACTTAGCAAGATTGCATGTTCCATTTGAACACACAGCGCAGACCTTTCTCTCTTAATGAAAAGAGCCTCCAAGATCATCATTCCTCTGTTACATCTCACCCATCTGACGATTCTCTATCCATTCCGATGATCTGTTTGCGGATTTGCGCAGGTAAGGAGGTGTCTTGTGATGGCAGAGGTACCTGGCTTTCTTTTATTTTCTGAGTACCTAAGTACCTGGCTTTCTAAGTACCATTTAAAACAATTGCTGATTTGTGATGAGTAATGACATGCTCGAGCTTTCGGAGGAATTCTATTCCAAAAAACTAGCTCCAAAATAATGGATATAATTCTTGCCATTCTTGCGAGTGACTGGTTGGTTGGCCTATATGAATACCCTGGTAAAAGACAATACCAACAGTTCGATATCAGAAATAGACTGTCGCCCAAGTTTTCACACCAGTAATTAATAAGTCTGAGATCTGCGCAGCTGTTTTGAGGGTCGCAAGCAGCAGTAATTATGGCTCCGGTAGGCTCATTTGCGACAGGGGTGGATGACATGAAAATAATGAGCAGATGTTAAGGTTCGTATACACGGGCTAACTGAGTTCCAACGACATTTTCATCTGAGGTTGCATGGTACCAGTGAACATAACGCCGCCTAAAAGAATTGATTTTCTGCAAAAATGTTGTTGACTTATAGAAACACCACACTTCCCATTTGTTCTGTAAGAAGGCTGAACAGCACTCAAAGGATTAGAAGTGTCGATCAGCTACACGAAAGCATCAATACTTTACTAAACATCAACTTCCCAAATGTTTTGAGATCGATTCAAGCACGTAAACTAAGAATTTGTTAAAGGGTCCCTCAAGGGTGTGAAAGGTGTTAAAGGATAGGAAAAAGCTCATGTCTCCGGGAGTTAAACATGACACAGGCTGAAAGATGATCATCAACAGCCAAACAACAAAAAGCACTGGTCTAGTAACACTTCCCTGAGAAACGATGCTAGATTTAGTGCGAGAGCTAGCTAAAGCTTTCTTCCTAAATTCGCGAATGAGGTTATTATTTTTAATTTGCAGATTGTCACCTAACATCAGCAAAGCGACCATTCTTAAGTTATACAGGGCTGATCATTAAAAAACTGACCACCTGAATTTCGCTGAAATTCACCCGATTCTCATGCCTTCAACCGTGTTGCACAACAAAGTGTCATACATCATTCGAGAGCTTGTACTCTCATCTTCAAAATGAGATATGATAGACCAGTATCCGTTATTTTGTTTGCTGAGCAGTGTTGAAAATATGAAAATCACTCAATTTGCAATTTGTACTTTTTCAATAAGAAAATATGTGAGCATTGTAATGACTCAGACACAGGGATAACGAGCAATTTCTGAGCTCTCGGTAGATATATTGATCATCAAAATCGGTGAACTTATAAAATAATCAGTGATATCGTAAAGCTATCACACAAACAAGACTTTTCTTATTGAAAATGTCATGTTCTCATTTTTTCATCAAAAATATTAGTGCTTGGTATCTTTAGACCCCTTGCGATGTGAGGAGTACGAATATGTAAGTTATGTTCATATATGTTCAATAGTTCTTTTTCAAACTTCTTCAATAGTTTTCTCATTTCCGCAAAATTAAACAAACACAATGTAAGGTGAATGCATGTCTTTGTTCTCTCATAGCAGCAGCCGAATGTTTACCTTCATTGTTTGTGTACTTTTGCGGAAATGAAAGAAAATATTGAAGAAGTTTGAAAAAGAACTATTGAACGTATATGAACACAACTTAGATATTCGTGCTCCTCACATCGCAAGGGTTCTGAAGATACCAAACATGAACATTTTTGATGAAAAAGTGAGAACATGACACTTTCAATTAAAAAGTTCATGATCTTGCAATAACTTCATGATGTTGCTAACTTTTTCTAAATCCACCGATTTTGATGATCAGTATATCAAACAAGAGCTCAGAAAATGCCCGTTATCTCCGTGCCTGAATCATTACAATGCTCAAATGCTTTCTTATTGAAAAAGTACAATTTGCAAATTGAGTGATTTTCATATTTTGAGCACTGCTCAGCAAGCAAAATAACGGATACTGGTCTATCACATCTCATTTTGAAGCTGAGAGTGCAAGCTCTCGAATGATGTATGACACTTTGTTGTGCAACACGACTGAAAGGCATGAGAATCGGGTGAATTTCAGCGAAATTCAGAAAGTCCGTGTTTTTGTTATCAGCTTTGTAGATCCAGTCGTCTTGCAAGTTACGGAGCGTCGAATATCGCAAAATCCCATTTGTTTTATGCTACAAATACACACGAGTTTGATGCACTCATTAAAGTAATGATCTCACATTCATTTAATAACTCAAAATGATATTTATCATTCCTATGATTATGATTGTACTTTAAGGCAGATTTCTCTCGCAGTTCGTAGAAATGCGATATTTCAGGGAATAAATGATTTGGCAGATTTATTTTTAAAAGTTAATGAACGCATCATGGCAACAGATGCTATTGTTGTAGTTAGACAGACATCACTTTTCAGCTCACAAAATAACATTCACAGAATTTCTTCTAGGTGAAATCATGACTTCTTCTGTACAGAATACACTGATCTTTAAGTTCATTGATGGAGTCATTTTATGGAGAAGGTCATGCTTGTGTCAATTGGAAGTTCAAATCTTGGCTAGTGATTTTAAATACGAATGCAAAACAGACTCGATTCTTACCCGATATGCTTAATGACAAGCGAAGTAAATTGAATTAAAATAAAATGTTTCGCCAGACGTTTCGGTTCTATACCCTTTGTCAATGGCAGAACAGCTGATGATGATCGAGCCAACCATCGAAACTTGTTATTGAAACTAAATGTCAATATCTACACTGTTTAATGCTAATGCAATACCATTGCATCACCAAAAGTAAGATGAGGTATCTTTTTGAGTGCTTATTGGTTAAGAAATTTGAATTAAAAATTATATACGGGATGTGTCACAAAAAAGTCTTCGGCTTGAGGCAATCACATTCAATGCAACATCATTTCCTCCTAGTAATCAAATGGAAGAATAAACGTCTATGTTCCCTGTTTTTCGCATAAGGAAGGTGACTCGTGACAAACATAGCACGCAAACTGAACTCAAATGTCAGTAATTTCACGGTAGCACGTAGCGACATTTCTGATTTTGTCAACATTGTTAAGACACCCACAATCGATGAAAATTAGCTTCCCATTTTTATTGTACCCTCCTAGAGGCACGTACTCTCACTGTAACTAACCTTGCAGCAATATTTAGCCTTTTTTAATTCATTAATGCAACACTTTGCAATTCAATAACCATAATCTCAGATATCATATGGATCATATCATAATACGCATTGAATGCGTATTACCTCAATTCAATAGTACAATATATACGCATCTCAAATCAATGGACGCAATCGAACGCAAGTTATTCGAATTGAAAGTTAATTGTGAAATAACTAAATCCATTCATCACTATGTAATTCGAGCTCGATTATAGCTTGCTACGTGGGTCTATCGCTGATTTTTGGTGAGTAAATAGTATTTTTGATATAATTTCTTAAGGGAAGCTTGTTAATTTATCTCTTTGCTACTGTTCCCAGCATCGGTAAAAGACACATGAATCTATTAAGCCGTCCTATCGAAGACATAGCTTGGAGTCAATTAAGTTTTCTCATGTACTTCTTTTACCCTCAGCCTTTTGTAGTACTGTGATCAGATGATTGATTGTAATGGGAACTGTGATATGCAATTACTTTTGTACTGAGCAACATGCCTACCATCACGACAGATGAAAGTCGATCATATCAAATACTTGGACATGTAAAAAAAGACAGCAAAGTGCCATCGACAAAGAAGCAAACAGGAGAATGAAAGTGACTTGTGGACGCTGGAGAAAACTCACAGGGGTACTGCATGACAGAAAGATGCCAACCAACAAAGTTAAAGGCAAAGGTCTACACCAGACACCAAAGGTATCCGGCCACCGGACCGTTGCGGCCTTGATCTTTGGCCGACAACTTTTGATCTGAAAGCATGACATCACGAACAGCAAAACTGCAATATAGTCGAGAAACAAAATAACCTTGAAATAATAAGAGCACGTGCATCATGATTATCGGCTGATAATTGATATAATTTATATTTAGACTTAGTTTGATAAACCAGGGTTCATTTTCTATTTGTTCAATAATGATTACGTATTGATTTTCGGTAATTCACAAGATCCCCAATTAATTACATGTAAATGCTTGTATCCATAATAATTATTTGAGACAGCTTGAAAATGAGACAGGCTGTACAAGGAAATAAATGAGTAGATGTTCATTGTTCATACTCAGAAGAACATTCGGCGATACGCCCTCCTCCATAGGGCTGAGTTCCACTTCTAGTGCCACAATTTCCGATGAATGTGTGCCTTTAACCTCAAAATGTATATGCGCATCTTCTCAGGATGGCTACATCTTGCTAAACTTGAAAAATTATGACTGGATTTAGATTGTAGCACTCAATTTAAGATTCGCAGATAGTGATCAACGTATTTCAAGAGGTCGGACCGTCTAGACTAAGTTTTGTACTAATGATTTGAGAGACACGCATTATTTACTTGACATGCTGAGCTGAGATTTATTACTGACTTGAGATTGTGGTTAATGATAAGAAATCGTACTAATGATTTGGAAAAGGTGTACTATCAAAAACACTGTCAGCACAAAGCACACATAAGATAATTTGTAAAACGAATAGACGAGTTATATTTGAATGACATCGCAAGAGATGAAAAACAGTTGGCATTCAAAGAACTGAAGCCAGTTTTTGAAAAGAGGAATCAGAAAATGAGAGAAAAACGATATTTGTTTCAGCATGAACTTACTTTTGTCAAGATTAATAAAATAGTTCAAGCTAAGTCGCAGATACTTTTAAATACAGTAGCGGAATGACAAGATCTAGAATCGGAAATTATCATAAACATTTATTCAGATCGGAAGGAGAAAAAATAATTGAAACTAAACGACAGTCATTTTGTAACTTCGTAATAAGTGAAATTCTAGTCCGGCAGCCACAGCGAGTTTCTGCAGGGAACGAGGCCGAAAGTGAGACTTTCACAGAATGATGTACACCCTATGCCTACTACGAATCGACACGTCTGCCGAGTTCTAGTGAGTTCCTCTTCTTGTCAGACACGATCAAAGAAAAACACATGTAAATCCAATGGGATGCAGATCGCAGTTTTTGACTAAAACAAAATTTTGTATGTTTTCTCTGATTAAACGAAAAGTACCAAGCCCACAGTCCTAATTTTTGGCATGAAATGTCTTCAGGTCATCTCCTATGATGTGCATGTGCTATTATCGTGCTTCTAATCGGCAATGTATGTGAGAATTTGGTTGAATGTGGATAAAGTTGCTCAAAACGTCTATGTTTGCCGACAGTAAGAGGCTCGCCAAATCTAAATGTGATTAGCTTTATAGACAGGGGAGCATGAAACTGAAAGGAAATGATTTTCATGCCAAAAATTATGACTCTGGGCTTGGTACTTTTCGTTTAATCAGAGAAAACATACAAAAATTCGCTTTAGTCAAAAGCTGCAATCTGCGTCCCATTGGATTTACATGTGTTTTTCTTTGATCGTGTCTGACAAGAAGAGGAACTCACTACAACTCGGCAGACGTGCCGATTCGCAGTAGGCATAGGGTGCACATCATTCTGTGAAAGTCTCACTTTCGGCCTCGTTCCCTGCAGAAACTCGTTCTGGCTGCCGGACTATTCGGAAAGACAGAATGAAAGGAATTGCAATAGTCTTTCCAAGACAGCTTCAATGAAGTTGATGCAACAGGAGTTTGAATAGAAATAGAAGCGCTTGTCATTGATGAATTCATAATTATCGAAGTTATCAGAATAAAAGGAATCTGGCTCAAGCATCAATGACATATGAAGTGAAAACTGTTGACTATACAAATGGAAAAATATTGAAAACTGACGAAACTTTCATGGAAATGTCACGTACTGTACATTTACACATTAAAGGCTATTGTTCCCCTTACGAGCATTTCGACCTGAAATTTTCGAAGCAACGTTGACCCCAGTACGACAAAAAATAACCACTCGAGAAAAAGAAATCAACGCGATTCTATAGCACCACTCTCAATCTCATGCAATATCAAGGACGTCCGCAAAATGCATTTGAAAAATGAATGATTTTTTCAAAAAATTGCAAATTGTAAGTGCCTCCAATTGCAAGGAAAGAGACCAGTGAAGAATTTTATAATCGCTTTGCTTTAATGACCATCATAAACACGCAGATTCCATTTATTCATAAAAATCAGATACCTATGCCCAGTGGCGGACCCAAGGGGGGGGATGCCGGGATGCATCCCCCCACCAGCTCAAACTTGATTGTGGATTGTAAATGCAAGCAATACATTTTTGCAATTAGTTCTTTAAAAAAAGTACAAATAATGATCGCAGTCTGAATTCTGAAACATATTTGGCCCTGTTTCTCTTGTTATTATATAATAAACATCTGGATTTCTTATCAGCATGGAGACATGAATTAAGGAAAGGCGAGAACCTCTAACCAAGGAATGAAAAGGTCTCTGCAGTAGTTTGCTTACATTAAACTGTAGCATCTCTGACGCACGAGGCGCAGGTGATCTGCTGTTTAATGCCGATTTTAGAAGTTCCACTTGAATTATGTAATTTGCAGATGTTATTCCTATCAACTCCGGCAAGATTTCGTTTAGGTTGAATAAGTGATTCTGGACCTGACGACCAACCGAATTACGCGAGCGGCGAGTGGCGAGTGAGCTATCCACTTGTTCCTGAATTTCCAATGAGAACGCATGATTTGCACATTCTCGCATTATTCGTTCTTGATAGCTTTATAAACGATGTCAACTGAGAGGAGAGCCAAGTTGAATTGCTGCTGCTACTTTTCGTGCAAACTTTCATACCTATCTATCTTTCATCATTGGTTATTTTGATTTAAAGAAGTAAGTATTCAAATTTTGAAGATGAAAATGATGCATTCACATTCAAGGTCGGTGGTACAATACGGTATGGGGTAACCCCCTCAGCGGCACCAGAAGCCCTGTCGCTGCGTCGTATCTGACAGCAGATTCGACTAAGTCCGGCGTGAGGGACCTCGGCCCCGGGTAACTGCCTGGGTGTTCCTCTTTGGTGGCAAAGCGGAAGAGCTCCGCTATCGAAGCTTCGCCGGAGGAAGAATAACTCAAGGGCTTAGTGTACCACTGATTTGGCCATGAGAAGTAGGATGACCCCAGTGACGGCTGGCCACCACTTACTGTATGTTTTAATAGCAAATTTAGAACTCCTCCCCTACTTCGTCCGGATGACCTGTCTGGGTGTAGTGTCGAAAGCAACAACTTTGACAGTCTGAGAAGCTAGCAGGTACCCTGATCGGATGCCATCTGAGAAGGACCGACCTGAGAGTGGAGACGGAAGTTTAAAGTTGCGATCGATTCGCCAGCAGCTCCGGTCATGAGTCAGTAGCGCGCCTCATCTCGGAAGTAGTTAAGTTAGGGGTAAAATTTGAACTTGTATTTCCAGTTACTTTTGAGAAGTCGCTGAGGTTGCACGTACGTTAGCAGCAAGTCTCACAGCCAATTTTTTCAACTATTTTGTTCAGCGTTGATTTTCCACAAGAATACACAAAAAATGACGAGTAATTTGCTCTTCACATCAGATTTATAAAATTCCAAAGAAAAATCAGTAAAAATTAAATTTTGGATAAAAGTTAGCCATGAGACCTATGAGACTTTCTTGTAATAAGGCTCAAGAACGAAGGTAAATTCTTTAGAACCAAGCAGATTGCAAAAACAGACGACAACCTGGCAAATACATAGTATTTGTTTTACCAGCTAATACATGTATAAGCTTATAATACAATATGCCATTTATTTGAAACTAGTAGCTACTGTAGGCCTATGTTATCCATTATCCATGGACATGCATATACAATTGTACATTACATTTACAACATTGTACATGTACATGTAGGCTCATGACTACATGTATTTTGTTTGGGAACTAATCTTTATTCTTTCATAAGCTAACTAGGCCTAAGTTCCATTTCATTTCATTTACAGCAAGTATGTCTGGCGAGGTGCCAAAGAAGAAAATGCGATTAATTTCCGACTTCTTCTCAAAGGGAGTAGGCCTATCATCCAAACCCAATACATCCACTGTGGACAACAGCATCAGTGTGACAACATCATCGGATGACGCTCCATGCAACAGGCCCATTACTTGTGTCACTTCTTCCACATCAACACCTCCATCTTCAAGCGAGCGTATGACATTGTGCTCAGACAATGATATAGGCTGTGTCTTTAAGAAAGGTCAAAAAGATTCAAGTATGGTGACAAGATTGGATAAATCTATCAAGCAGAGTCTACTAACTGAGCATTGGATGCCAACAAAGGAATTCGATTTTCCTTTCACGCAGAAAGGTGGCAAGCGTCCACAAAGAGTCTACTTGGGAATTCAGCACATGTCAGGAATCTATGATTGTTTCAAATACTCACCAAGTGTGCACGGATTATTGTGCGTTCCATGTGTGCTGTTTGGAGGTGAAAACAGCAAGAACAACAGAGGAAAATTAACAGAACCTGGTCAGCTAGTAGCATCTCCCCTCAACAAATACAGCCATCTCACTGGAACAGGAGGATATCTTTCGTGCCATCTATCTACGGAGTATCACAAAGCCTCACAAGAATTCGCTGACCTGTTCCTGCAAATCTTGAACAAACCATCGATGGATGTCTATTCTCAGATAAATAGCCAGCACAGACAGAATGTCAAAGACTCAAGAAATCGCCTGATACCCATCATCAAAACAATAATTCTGCGCGGAAGGATCGGAATCGCACTCCGCGGACATCGCGATCATGGACAGCTGGATCTGAGTAAAGAAATAGAAAAGGAAGAGGGCAACTTTAGAGCTCTGCTGGCATATCGGGTCGACGCGGGAGATAATGTCCTCAAAGAACATCTAGAAAAGGCAAACAAGAATGCGACTTACATATCAAAGACGACGCAAAATGAATTGATTGAAATATGTGGAGACTCTGTATTCAGAAGCATAAAGAATGATATTGATGAATCCCGATACTTCTCCATAATTGCAGACGAGACCACAGACTCTT
The DNA here is from genome assembly GCA_907163375.1 of Prostheceraeus crozeri. Lineage (NCBI taxonomy): Eukaryota > Metazoa > Platyhelminthes > Polycladida > Euryleptidae > Prostheceraeus > Prostheceraeus crozeri. The sequence goes on from CAJQUW010008593.1 coordinate 61,516, forward strand.
CTCAGGAATTTATGAAGTTCAAAAGCGTGATCGATCTTTCTGCGGAGAGTCTTGCAAATGAAATAATGGACAATTTGAAATCCAAAAACTTTGATCTGGATTATTTGGTAGGTCAGGGATATGATGGAGCATCAACCATGTCAGGCCATGTGAGCGGGGTTCAACAGCGGATCCAGGAAATGTGTCCCTCTGCAATCTATGTTCATTGCAGCAGTCATGTGTTGAATTTAGTCCTAAACTCGTCAAATGAGGTCCCAGAAATTCGAGATATGTTTCAATCAGTGAAAGGTGCCACTAACTTCTTCAATGACTCCGGCAAAAGAAGAGAAGCTCTCCGGGAAATTCTCTCAGAAGCTGGCAGCTCAATGGAAAGTCTTAAAGGATTTTGTGAAACACGATTTATCCAATGGTATGATGCACTGCTCACTTTCTGCAGCAATTATAGGCACATAGTTGAATGTCTCGAACGACTCCTCTCTTCCACTGACCGTAAAACTGCTGACACTTCAAGATCCTGCCTGCGTTCAATCACCGAGCCCACATTCATCGTAGCTCTCTCTTGTGCCCAGAAGGTTATGGCTCTGACCACATCCGTCTCAAGATATCTGCAAACTGTCAACCAAGACTTGGTTAACGCGGTGGAAAACGTCGATTTCGTCATATCTACTTTGGAAACATGGCGCAAGGATGATGCGGAATGGACAGATGAAGCCCATGGACCCTTCGAAGCAGCTAAGAGGTTAGCAAGCTCTGTGGGAGCTACTATCCATGTACCACGCCTTGCACTCCGGCAAACGCATCGAACCAATGTGCCTTCTGACAATGAAGACCAATACTTCAGTAGAGCTATTTGGTTTCCGTATCTTGATACCATACTTGAATCTTTTCGATCTCGCTTTTCATCCCATTTCACACTGGTATCAAAGATGACTGCCCTGATTCCGTCCAACTTCAACTCGAGTACATGGAATGATCTCCTCCCAGCCTTCGAAATGTACAAGACAATTTTGGGCTCACCAAATGAAGAGAAGGTGCGGATTGAATTCCTCAATTGGTTGCGATTCTGCCAAAGTGGAAATCACACCCCAACTACACCTTTGGAAGCTCTTGATTTAGTGCCCGAAAGGTAAGTAATCACATGGAAGTGTATGACTAAAAAGCTACAAAATACAATTCAGTTTGTTAGCGATTCACTGTGATATAGTAGAATCTTTCAATAATTTCCGCATTCAATGTACTTTTAGTAGGCTACATGCCTAGTAGGCCCTATTGCAATTGAAAATATTGACAGTAAAGGTCCTAGGTCTAGGCCCTACTTGTCAGACTTGCTTTCATTTCTGTTTAAAAATGCTATGTTAATTTCACAATGGAATTTACAAAATGACTAATTACAGGACAGGACTAATAATTCAGGATTAATAATTACAGGACAATAATTAATAATTCATGATTTGAATATATTTAACACAAACTTCTGCACATTTTTTGAATTTATTTCAGGATGCCCACTATCAAGAAGATGCTCCAGATATTTTGCACGATTCCGGTAACAACCTGCTCTGCAGAAAGGGCCTTTAGTGCCATGAAATTGCTGAAGGATTATCTGCGATCAAGAATGTCAGATGAACGTTTGACTGGACTTGCTTTAATGTACATCCACCCAGAAATTAAAATTGACATTAAGCGTGATAGATGTGCTCGCCAACAAGTATAAAAGGCGAACTGACTTTATTCTTTCATGAATTCCCTGTTTTGATTTCATTTTTATAAATAAAACGATGATCATTTATCAAATAGAATTCAATCGTTTAGGCCTTCAAAGAGCCTAATGTGCTGATCATAGTATGCATATACATGTAAGCTATAGCTGCTTTAATAAGCCACAAGTAATCATCATATGAAGACATTATTGCGTTATCACTAACTTATATTGCATTTTAAAGGAATGGATTTATAAAGACTACACAATTACAAATTTAGCCTTAGGCTTAGGCCCCATGAATATTGCAGTCAAATTTCTTGCCTTAATGAGATTTCTCAATGATTCTAGGAAAATAGGTTGAAATGATTGCTGATAACAAAAGACTATCAATGCTATAACAAATTGTTGTCAACTAATAAGCTTGTTTGAAAAGAAGATGTAACTGGACTGTTGAATTGTAAAGCATAATGCCGTGCCTGAATTTGAATCTACGGATTTATTCATCTAGAGCATTGAGACACCTGTTTGACTGCTTGAGTACAACACCAATCATCCCCCCCTACTAGAAATTTCTGCGTCCGCCACTGCCTATGCCTTTGTCCGCTCTTGTCTAGAGAGGACAATAGTTAACTAGGATGACACCAGTCCTAGACTCTGACAGCGGGTCTGGTTCAGGACTTCTCTGTAGCTATTTTGACATAGCCTCTGATGTAAATGTCGTCTACATTTTTCACGCAGAGTAAGATCCACTTGAGAGATCTCACCTGCTTGGTTATGAATGAGCTGGGACCGTTAACAAAGCCTGTAGACGACATGAAAGAAAATATTTAAAAATTGATCCTGTGACCACAGACTTATGATTCCTGCTTCCATTTTTTGAATGACTGATCTTCACAATCAATTGCAAGCGAACCTAAGCAGAGTAATATTCCAGCATGCCTATTCTACAGGCGATTTTGTGATTCCATCTTTAATGTCATTGATTTTCACCAATTGATCGTCGCTTCGAATGAATTCTTTTTCAGGTTCATGGAAGACGCTAAGGCTCATTTCAAAAACACCAGTTGCTTGCCAGTTTGTCAAGAATGTTCTGTTCTATTCATTAAGCCTTTTCCTGACTAATCGTCCACAATTAACACTGCAGGATATCTTTTCAGCTACAATTCATTGATGCGCTCACATAACTGAGAGATACTGTTGCATATTGTTTGATGCGCACACGTCCAATGTAAGTAAATATTAAATATTGAAAGTTTTCCATCTGGTGAGTCCACAGGTAGATTTGCAAACTGTACAACATTAAATGACACATTCACAAATGACTTTGCTTTGAAATCATAGAGAGAGAGAGAGAGAATCGTATATTTTTCAAAACTGAAAATCACATATAGTCGATTGCAGCAGTACAATGGATATAGTCTCCTTTATGAATGCATGTTGGAGGTATTTCATGTCCGCTCTAGATAACATACATATCTAACAATCCGACCTCTATGCACTTATTATCTCGCTCTTTGGCATGAAAATCTGGTTCCCTTTTTTAGCCACTTTTAAACCTCATATCAGGAGGGATAAGATCTTTCTTCAATTAGCATCATGTTTTTAAATTCACGTTTTGAATTTTGCTTCTGTCGTTTCTCGCGTCTTCGACTTTGCGAAAGTGCGCACTGAAAAATATAATTTAGAAAACAGGCAACCAATGTGTTTTGAAGCAACGAATCTGCTAAACATTTAAATTTGACAAATATTATTTCTTTATTGGATTCCGACTAATGGAAACAGCCAGAAATCCATCAGCTCTGAGACTGTTCTTTAGTTTAGAGATTTTGTTTCCATTAGTGCATATCAGTAATATTCAAGATATGACGTCGAGACGTGGAATTCAGCAGAAAAACTGATCAACTTGCCACCATATGAATATTTCGCATCAACAAAATGAAGTAGAGCGTAGATTAAAAGTACGCAAACGTTGAAATAGTTGTAGCAAATTCAAGCTATTCGCAAAATTTAACTGGTGAATAATGTGAAAAGTGGATGTGAAAATTTAGATAATCATAAAAATGAAATCAATGCCAAGACAATCGATAAAAAATCGATGTCGTACCTAAAATGATCTTTTGTGTCAAATGGCTTGAAATTGACAAACTAGCATATGTTTAAGTTGAATATTTATGACTAGTCCTATGGTTTGAGATTTACCATTAGCAATTTTAGTGAAATTCTTGAGAAATTTATCAAATATTGCTCTAACATACCAACAGACACTTCGTCAATGTTGGTGTGTCGGTAATAATAAAAATAGTTTTCTTTTGTAAACACAACGTAAATATTCGTAGAATAATTAAATATCCAGTTGCATCCTCATGAAAAAATTAGTAAAATACGATAAAATCAAACGCTTGAATCAACATTCATTATTATTAGCATCATTGAAAGTTCAGTGATGACAACTCCTACAGCTTTACGATTTGTCGGGAAAAGTATGCTTGATGCATTCACTTCCACGGTTGATCTGACATTAATTCAATTAGATTGACATTTAGCAAAATATGGAAAAGATAGTGACAATGCGAGAGTAGACGATATTTACATGTATCATGGCTTCAAATATTTCAGTTAAATGATTTTGAGACATCCTCTCACCACGCCTAAATAGTAGAGGTATTTTCATGAATACAAAAATGAAAGACCAAACTGTTAAACAAAAACAGAACAAGTTGCATTGCGAGTCACAACAAGAATTTAACTTTCTTGGCTGTTCGCTGTTCATTAAATACATGTTTTTCTACATACTACTGACATTTCGTTTTAGTTAGACTACTAGCAAATAAATAGCAGATGATGCATTTTGGAAACAAAACGAAAATAGAGATACTGATTGAAAAAATTATTGAAACCGCTGTTTTTTCATGGCCATAGACCTTAAACACATAAAACACCTCTGTATCCAATGCATGTCGCAGGAAACGAACAAAATGGGTTCTGTCAACAAGGCATGTCAACTTGGTGATGAGTCATCCTTGTTGCCTTGCCTGTATGATTAGATTTTGGTGATGTTGCGGGCAGTCTTCATAGCGTTTCCTTGGCTATTGAGATGTTGCAACGAAGCTGTACGGCTTTTGTCCGGCAACGAGGCGGCACAACCGGCTACTTCCGGGTCGCCCCTGATACCGACCTTGTTGCTGTCGGGGTAAAGGCGCCCGAATGTGCTGCGGTAGGCCCTCGTGGGGGAGGGCACGAATCTCGGTGCTCCGGTGGAATGGCATCCAAAGGCGGATCTTGAGGGTGTTGTGCTATTTAAGGGCCTCTGCATCTTTAAAGCATTGAAAGTGTGACATTGGTCATTTGATTACTAATCACGGCAGAGATAATTACTATCCATCAATAATCACGTAAAGAGTCTTCTCATGTTATCTACTTCAAATGCACAATTGTACAGATTAAATAAATTATTTCAATAGAGCAGATAATACACATTTACAATGTTACTTCTGAACTAAGCATGTAATCAGTTTATGAATGCATCTTCAATCAAACGCAATACTTTTGACGAAGACTTTGAGCATTTGAAACCCAAAATCGTGAGATTTTCCGTCGTTGCATTGAATTGTCTCATCGCCGACCTCTTCACGCCTTCAACTCCTTTGTTCTCGCTACAATCGGTATCCACTCCAACTCAATTCCTCGTCAACTACACAAATGATAGACTGGTGGATGAGCGCAGAGTTTCAGTGATGCATAAAAAGAGGAAAAGGAACCAGCATTGGGTGTTATCCCTAGAGATGAAGGTGTGTTAATGCCAACATTTGAAAATATAGGATTTACACTAGGCTTATCTTCTCAGCAATGCAAATAACAACGTTGTGTTAACGTTGCCGACTTATCTGAGAAGATAAGTAGCATCCGACAAGCCACTGCAATTCACAGCTTTCTTCTTGTTGATAAAAACATTCCATGCGATTATTTTGTAAAAATTAATCGGACCGGAAAATGTTTGACCCCATGAATATAGCTCAATCCAGAGTATTTGGTCTAAATACGGTTTAATTAAAATCCTCGTGCAAATGAATTGATGATTTGTCATTATATTACGAATACTGTTAGATTTCTTGCATATACCTCATGGCAAATCTGGCTTAGACATGAACTAGCAATCCGGAGGTATGAGATTCGCCTCTAACCACAATCAAATCATCATTGTGAAGAATAAGGGTGCGTTTGCACATGCCTTTGTTGCACTACTTGACACTCGTGTAGTCGACGCTCATTCCTTCACGATGCCATTCAATGAATGGGCGAACATGGATAGTGGGCATCTGCAGTCAGAGCGGCGAGAAAACATAGACACGCTTTCGCTAAATCGTACTTCGTGCGCCACCTGTCAATGTCAATACAATAGTAATTTAATGACTGATGTAAAATATTTATCTTAAAATCAGCAAGAACAAATCCTTTATCCAACATGTAAGGCCGCTGCGTTCCGACCGAAGTGCTGATTATAGACTAGAGGAATAATTGATTGCAATATTTGAATATCATCACTAGCGCTCGTACTCGCAGGCATTATCTGCGAGAGCTTATTTTAACACTAGTGTAATCACGCATAAAACGAAATGTGAAATGACCATAGAAATCATATTTGTGTCTACGGAGGTGGGCATTATCGCGATATTTTATCGAGTTTCATTGTTTGGGTTATCGGCTGTCGCCGATTTATCGGCATCAGAGATACTTTTGTTCCAAAATCACCGATAAACTGATATTCCTTCATTTCATCCATCTTATCGCGGTAACTCATTCAATATCATTTGTAAAAGTTATTTAATACTCGAAACTCTACATAGATAATGAACCTCAACTGCCCCAATTAAGTAATCTTCGTGTACTCACATGTTACTGAAAAAGACATGAATAATGAACAAGAGAACATGAATATAATAGCCCATGTTGGAGAAAACAGAGCGAGTTTGCGGAACAGACGAACAAGATTTTTCTCTGGAAGAATTTAGAGACGTACAAGTCAATTACCTATGATAATCTCGAATATACTTTGCATGATGGACTAAATGGTCACACTACTTTCGAGCAATATTTCATTGCAAATAGGCCTTATTATTGTCAAGTGTAATTGTAATTATACATTCAGAAAAAATGTCAATTATTTTTCTAGTACAATGAGAAAATAGATTTTACAACAAATTATACAGTATGTAATTATTTAAGTTCCAGAACTTAAATTATAGGCATTGTAGGACTGAAGATGATAATGAATCGACACCATTGCAACGACTACCCTAGAAATATTCTCCAGAGATCTGTCAGAGACGTGCGACGCAATTCTTCGATGATACCTGATAGATATACATGTCGAAGTAACAAAATATTTCTTACGTTACCTTTTATAAATGACAATCAAGTCAGAGAAATTCGACACCTTACACATAAATGCAAACTAAATGACCATGTTTCTGTATCCTTTAAATTCAAAAATTTATCTTCCCTTTTACTAAAGAGAGAGAAACAAACATGTTTATGTATTTGTAGTACATGTCTAGAAGGTAATGGTAGCTGTGTAGGTAAGAATGTTCCATATATCGTATTACTTGTTTATTATTTACATCTTTTTACATTGGAGAATTCACCAGAGCTATGCGATCCAGGTTGAGAGAATATTTGAATGTGTCTTCGTCTAATGTGTACATGCATCTCAGTCATTCAGCAACGCCAGGTCCAGAATTCACAAAATGGTCGATATTACATTTCTATCTGCTTAATCTGAGTGTACGGCGTTCTGTGGAAACACAAGAGATCAGCTCACGCCGTCCGACCATCAATGTACAGCATTCCAGTCAACACTCTCACAACTGAACAAGCCGACGGCGAAACGTTTTGTGACTTCATCTGATTTATATTATTGTGATTTTTTTACAGATAGAGAGAATTTTCGATCGAAGACTTGATCAGCAAGACGAATCTTGCTTATTCTTACTGAATTACCGACCGATGTCAACAATTGGACAAATTGATGGAATTTGTTTGGATCAGGAGATGCGTGTGTATATTGAAATGTATTTACCGCATTTAATAAACAAGAAAGAAACAATATCCGCGATCCTAACGGAATGTGACTAAAATATTTTTATGTTTGTAAATTCAGATTGTTCGTTTCAATTATCCGAATAATTCATGTATCCAAAATTCACCACTCGGACTTGCAACAAATAATACCTTCACCTTTTCTTTGTATTGTCTTAAACCCTTTGTTAAGCCTGATTGTTCTAACCCTAAATTAAAACAACGCTTGAATAAATCAATTTTTTAAAACAACTAAAAAGAAACGGAAACAAAACCTGCTTTAGAAGAAACTGTACAACAAACTCATAAATAAGAAACGTCAGGGACATCTGATGAAAGGGGATTGATTCAGCCTAATCCAGACCAACTCTGAGAAGTTGACAACACATAGAAGATGATTGTTCTTCGTCACCATATCATCCTTGTAACATACGTCATGAATCACTGTGTCGCATATGAAGGCACAGAAATCATGAAACGACACGGAAAAACAGTAAATCTCATGAAACCCATAAATCCTAATAATCCCGTCCATAAATCTCATGAAACCCGTCATTAATCCCGCCCGAGGGTTTTTTTCAGTTTGCCCGGTTCGAAATCTACCCTGAGAGGCAGAGATGAATTCTGCTGAGATGGTCGTTTGGACTGACAAGGTTGGACCGAGTGAGGAACGAGAATGTTTGAATGCGAGTGGAGGTGGGATAGTTGAAGGAGAAGTTGAGATTACGCGTGCGAGATGGCTAGGACATGTGGTGAGAAGAGAGGAAGATTATGTCGGTAGAAAAATGAGCAGCTGAAAGTTAGAAAACGAAAAAAGGGAGGTCGAAGAGAAGATGGGAGGACTGCGGAACAAAAATTCTGAAGAGCAGAGGAGTGAAAGAAGCGTTAGACAGTGTCCAGTGGAGAAAGAAAATCCGCACCAGCCACCCTACTTGAAGTGGGAAGAAAGACAGGAAAAGAAGATTGATTGCTTAATCTATCGAATTTTTTTGCGAATATTAGAAGAATAACACAAGAGATTTGTGTTTATAATGCAGTGGGAACCAGATGTTTGATAGGACGGAAATGTACAAATGAAGTGCAAAAAAGACGGAAATTTAAGAGCCCTGTACTCGATCAAATGCAGCAAATAGATTGTATCTATATATACAGTGTAGATGAGGTTTCTTCTCTCTCGTTGCCCAATCAATAAACGAGAGAGAAGAAACCTCATCTGCTTTGTGGGCTTTCCTCGCTTTAGTTTGAAACATGCCTAGTCCATTATTCAATGAATCTATATATAGTGCATAGATATCAATTTGTCAATTTTCATGTTGAATGTGCGCCTTAATAGTTTAGGATGTACAATACATGACAGATGTTGCGTATGATCTCATCAAATTAGAAAATCCAATAGAAAATAGAAATCCAATGTGCCATCTGTCACTTCTGAAAATATACAAATCTGTACCTACAGTATCGCCGAAATCCTTTCAACGTATTTCGACGACCTTTAGCATGACATACTGTATTTATAAAGAAGAGCTCATAAGAAAATAAAAGGAAGTTTGATAAGCTTGTGTCAGTGGAAACTGTTGACCTTTCTGACTCGCTATTTGAATCTTTTCATTTCGTAGTCTAGGCATTTTGTCTTCGAATACGTACAAACTGTAAAGACGCTCTACAATTAGTGATTCGTAGAACAACAAATGTTACTCTGTCATTAATCCTCTCTCATAGTTTGGCAACGCGTAAAAATTGAATTCCCTTAGCAGAAAACCTTTTACCGATAACTAAACAGCAAATGAGGATGTAATCAAAGACAAAAGCATTTCAGTATCAAGCAGGCAGCTAGATAATATGAAGAACATTTTCAAATCCATTTAACATGAATGTGAGAGTCATTAGAATTATACTGTATAAATCTTCATGATGATAAAAAGTCCTATGTAATGAGATGATAAAGTGTATTGAGATAATAAAATGACACGATAAATGCATTAGTTTGATTTGTGCTGTGAGATAATTAAAGTATTGAGTTGACACAAGTAGTTGATGCTCAAATAGCCAAGAAATCACTTTTTGGAACAGGTTGGAACTGGTCTTCTATAGCAGTGTTTCATAATCCCCAGGTCCGTGCACTAAAATTAGTCCGCGTAGTTAATGTAAAATGAAGATCGCGTTTGGCATAAAGCGTTTAATCAATGGCGGATTTGGTGCGAAAACGCTTCCACTGTCTTTGATTTCGTTTACTAATGCAATGACGATGTCCTAGAGTCGAAGAAGTATTTATTTCTTCAATATGATAAGCATAGAAAGCATCTACAAATCAAGTGTCTTCATGAGGCTAAGCTGACACAGCTATGTGTTAATGATAGCTGCAAATTACGAGCGCACGATTCAGTCAGCATCAGCTACACACATAGAAATTGACAACAATAAAACCTCTAGAATGGAAATTAAGCTTCATGCAATGCACAATAACGGCACATAAATCACACGCATTTTCACTTAGATGCACCTGCCAACGTCTGTGTCATTGGGTTAGAATCAGTCACATGAGTAAATCGAAGCTTATAATTGGTTCTTCATGCCCCAACTTAGTTCCCCCGGATGTGCCGCGACCTTGAGTCAATTTCCATTCTAGCGAACTTCAGATAAACAGTTTATTTCTATGGCTACACACCACTAGACGCCATAGAAATAAACTGTTTATCTGAAGTTGACTAGAATGGAAATTGGCTCAAGGTCGCGACACATCCGGGTGAACTAAGTTGGGGCATAAATGACCAATGAGAAGCTTAGAATTACTCATGTGACTGATTCTAACCCAATGATACAGACGTTGGCAGGTGCATCTAAGTGAAAATGCGTGCGATTTGTGTGCCGTTATTGTGCATTGCATGAAACTTAATTTCCATTCTAGAGGTTTTATTGTTGTCAATTTCTATGCTAGACGCACAGTGTCTATCGATTTTTCACGGTTGCCTAAAGATTGCGTTATTCCAATTGGTTCACTCATTTGACGTGCTACTGTATTGTATGCTGTTTTTATAGGCTACATAAATAACACTTTTTTGCTTTTCTAGATGTTTCGTAATTACAAGTAACATCTGACTCGCGATCATTCTTTAAACTGGACTTACAGGAAACCATCTGTAGAAACTGAATTTGAGGCAAAAATGCTAAATTGTATTTCAGCGCCATTAAATAGACCCCGTTGCGTATGATGGATTCGTAATTGTTTAAATAAGTTTTATGCCACGTAGTTCACTTGTGGTTAGCGCTTAATCTGCGATAAGTAAAAGTTGAGTAACACTGTCTTGTAGGGATGAGATAGTTCTGTATTTTTATTGCAAAATATTCAAACTGATTTATCGCATCTCATGTGCCTTGAGGTTATACAATAATGCAGGCCATTATGTTCTACAGATCAACTGCATCTTTGATGAATACAGCAGTCAATAACAACTGATGGGCTATATTGGGGCTATATACATGGAGAGCAAAGATATACCCGCTTTCATCTTGATGACAAATTAGGTACAATTTTTCCTTACAAATTCCACAATTAGGCCAGACCTTAATATGGTGCGGATTCCAGCTCATATTTCTCGTTAAGCCAAATAATCCTTCCTCTCTGATGGATGGTTAACAGATCTTACCAGTGCAATATCTGTCACTAAAACTAGAGTCATTACTATTGACTCAACGATGCTGTGAATGGCGCATGAATTTGGTAACCACTACTTGATTTGACCTCACACATAGATGTTTAATTTACCCCTGTAGTGTTGTTTTCATTGTGTTGCTTTGCATTGTCACTGCATTGCAACTACTCCAGTTTGAAAAATAACATTTACCGTCTCTAATAATCTAAACAAGTCTGCTACAATTCACAACTACACCTTACAAACTGTAAACACCACTGTTCTACGGAAATTCTCTTCTTATTTTTCCATTAGAGCAGCCGCCAAAAGGCTTCACTTATTTGTAAGCGTAATTGGTTTTATGTGCATGTTATTAGGTGTCCAATCCATGTATCTGATAAAGGAATCGACCGCCAGGCCAAAAGGACAACTTAGAGGACACTTCTCACATTGGATAGCAACCATTGTAATCGAAGAAGGGTTAATTGTGCATGTGAGAGTCAACATGCTCTTGACACAGGTCACAGCTGATACAGAACAAAAGCATTCAACAAAGAAGTAAAGAACGCAATGAAAATTAAACAAGACCATATAGCCCTGCGTTCTCTAACCTTTACTCAATGTAGTTGAGAATCGTCCCTCCCCATGCAGTAGAGATAGTGTTAAAGGTTAAATCAAACTACACCTTAAACTGTACACCGTTAAAAACAACTAAAATAACCGTTGAGCTTCACAGAAATTATCCGTAAATATCTGTTAAAATGATGACGTAACAGTTAAAATCCGTTCATATCAGATTAAAAAAAATCTGTTTTTGCGGATATTTACAGTTAGACTGTAAAAAACCGTGAAACTGATTTTAATTGTTAATTTTAACGGATAATAGCGGTTTACAGTTTACAGTGTAGCTATTTGACAAGAGGTTTGAGTGTGGATGCATTTAGGGTATGAGATATACATGTAAATGTACGAGATGCCTGTCTGCGTTGATTACAATGCGTATATACACGCATGAGATGTTCGACACAGTGAAGCGACACAAAACCTAGTCCGGTGGTAGATTCATTCCATAGTAGCGCGAAGTGTAAATCTATTAGTAGTGTGTTTATGACAGCGTCGAGGTAGAAACAATCATCTCCATCAGAGCTATGTCATCACGAATACATATAGTCCGGCAGCCAGAACGAGTTTCTGCAGGGAACGAGGCCGAAAGTGAGACTTTCACAGAATGATATGCACCCTATGCCTACTTCGAATCGGCACGTCTGCCGAGTCCTAGTGAGTTCCTCGTCTTGTCAGACACGATCAAAGAAAAACACATGTAAATCCAATGGAACGCATATTGCAGTTTCTAGCTAAAATGAAATTTTGTATGTTTTCTCTAATTAAACAAAAAGTAATAAGCCCAGAGTCATAATTTTTGGCATGGAATGTCTTCAGGTCATCTCCTATGATGTGCATGTGCTATTATCATGCTTCTGATCGACAATGTATGTGAGAATGTGGTTGAATGTGGATAAAGTTGCTCAAAATGTTTGTGTTTGCCGACATTAAGAGGCTCGCCAAATCTAAAAGCGCTTAGCTTTATATATAGGGGTGCATGAAGATGAACGGAAATGACCTGAAGACATTCCATGCCAAAAATTATGACTCTGAGCTTATTACTTTTTGTTAAATTAGAGAAAACATACAAAATTTCATTTTTAGTCAAAAACTGCAATCTGCGTTCCATTGGATTTACATGTGTTTTTCTTTGATCGTGTCTGACAAGAAGAGGAACTCACTAGAACTCGGCAGACGTGCCGATTCGAAGTAGGCATAGGGTGCATATCATTCTGTGAAAGTCTCACTTTCGGCCTCGTTCCCTGCAGAAACTCGTTCTGGCTGCCGGACTAATAGTCTGATTTGGCACTCAAGCAGTTTACATTTTACTACTGAAAATAGATACGGTATGTCAATTCTTTGAACCTCTTGCTATCTTCGTCAATAAATAACCGATTAGCGTAAAACTCCACAGCTTTGTCAAGCGGAGAGCAATTTCCCCAAATGTACTGCTTTGAGACATGAACAAGACGTAGACAAGAATCAAGGACGTGGTGGAAAAAGCAAACAAACCCAAATGGAGATGGGCAGGACATGTTGCAAGAATGCAAGACAATAGATGGATTATCAGATTGACAGACTGGACCCCACGTTATGGAAAAAGAAGCATAGGCAGACCAGTAACGAGATGGAGACACGACATCGACAGGTAAAAAAGCAACTTCCCTGTTTTATGGTCGAGAGTTCTATTAACGTTATGTCAGCAAAGTCAGTCCCGCGCCTTCCATGGTCGATGTAACTAGGTGGACGTCCATCTAGTTACACCGACCATTGAAAGCGCGGGACGCCGAAGTATGTCTTACTGACTTTGCTGACATTACGTTAATAGAACTTTCGACCATAAAACAGGAGAGTTGCTTTTTTGATTTTCTCGACTGTGAACATGATCACTCGTCGTTTGGTCAACTATGACATCGACAGGTTTTGTGGACAGCCAACATGGAAGAGACAAGCTCAAGATCGTAAAGAATGAAAGAAGCATACTGGGGCCTTTGTACAACAGTGGAACAGAACAGGCAGATGATGATGACTTATTTTGAGGATGCGTTAACAGCTAAGCTTGGACCTCTCATGCGGCAGAGTATATATAGCACAATCAACTATCGTAGGACTGTTTTCGATTTTTGAAGGCACAGATTGGAGAAGCCAGCACTATATTGTAAAATCATCGCTTACATGTATTTCACACAATCCAAATTTGCAACTATTTTAGGGGTACTTGAAATGTGCTAATTCACAATTTTAGACATCTGTGTGCGTAAACTTTTTATGAACGACTAGAAAATTATCATCGGACTGATAGTAAAAAGTTAATTTTTTACGACTCCGTTCCTTCTATCTTCAATTGTTGATATCAAGATTTTAACAAATAAACGCGAAGATATGTGACTGCTGCCCCACTTTCTCAGCATGAATTATGATAAAACTAAAATTATGATTCAAAATATCACTACTAAAATAAATATATTGGATATCAGTCTTAGTGACAGAAAAGTAGCCGTTGAGGTTGTTGACAAATATAAGTATTTATTAATGTGGGTATCAAAAAATGGTAAATGCTACTTGGAGCAAATGACGGTTAAAGGTAAACAAGCTACTTATTTTACAGCTGAACAGCAAAGACAATTTGCTCAAGTTAATGGAGACATCCTAGAAAATACATTTGAATTGAAATACTGACGCTATCGAGAACATAGAAATTGACAACAATAAAACCTCTAGAATGGAAATTAAGCTTCATGCAATGCACAATAACGGCACATAAATCGCACGCATTTTCACTTAGATGCACCTGCCAACGTCTGTATCATTGGGTTAGAATCGGTCACATGAGTAAATCGAAGGTTTTCATTGGTTCTTCATGTCCCAACTTAGTTCCCCCGGATGTGCCGCGACCTTGAGTCAATTTCCATTCTAGCGAACTTCAGATAAACAGTTTATTTCTATGACCGAGAATGAAATACTGTGCAGAATTTTGTTTCTATAATAATTTAAAAAGTTTCGATCAAGTGCAATTTCAATCTTATAAAAGGTATCATCATCTGAGGCTGACTACTCCAAATTACTGTCTTATCGGTGAATTTGGATTACATCCGATGAATTTTCATATTTATAAAGCAGCAATATGTTTTTGGATACGAATCATTACAAGCAATGAAAGAAGTATGATAAAAGAAACATGCGATACAATTTACTCAGAAATCATTTCTAACGGGCACGATAGTAGAAACACATGGTGCTGGGCAATAAAGCAATTGCTGAAAGAACTTAGCCTATCGCAATTATGGGGTTGCACAGCTAATAGTCGATAAACAATCATTTTGAGGATTACAGAATGTCGATTAGCAATTATCATAGGGAACAATGGATATCCTCAGCAAAAAGTAGCCATTCTGGGCTAAATTATTTGGAGTTATGTGTGGAGCTATGCAATGATTCACGGGTAGAAAATCTGCATCACTTTATGGTTGAATGTTCAAAATATCAGAAATTACGACAGGAACTAGCACCGGCATTGCGCCATTGCGAAAGTACAGCCGAGTTCTACAACTCAATGAATATAAAAACTCCAAAGGATCTTCAATTCATTGCCAAATTCCTTCAAGGTGCTAACGACATACGACAATTTAATAAAGGCTATGGGACATTTAGAAGAAAATTTAGATTCTGATTATTCTCCTCTCCTTCCTGATCTTTTTTGTTGTCGTTGAAATTTGACCTCACGCTTTGAAAAAAGTGCATGGACACGAGCACTTTTTGTACATTGTTGTATAGCTTCATGAATAGCTATTCCTGCATGTTTTTCCAAGGCCTTTGGAAATAAACATTTATTGACTTATTGACTTAACCACCCACAGTCACTGACATTGATCGAGAGATGAAAGATGGATATTTATTAAATTGCTCAGTGCTTTTTTTTCAGGTTTGATATCAATGATTTCAAATTCTGCCCTAATGCATCGTAGTTATCAGTTTGTCTTGAGAAGCCGTCGTAGACGATATAGATCGATTGGCATTTAAGTTAAATTGGGTTTTGATTCTCGGCAGGTTTACGTTAATGTTCGTTGATGTTTATTTATGTATAGAAAACATTATCATTCTTCAACCTTTAATGAGCTTGTGGCATATCATTTGTTCATCCATATAAATGTGAGTTCATCTCTATTACTTATCCAACCTTTCCTACGTAAATTGCTTGCATATAAAAGTCACCAGTTTTTAACATTTGCAACATTTGTAAAAACATAGGCTGTAATTTATTTTTTCGTGAGACCTTGTGCCATCTGGTGTCTCTGTTTTTCTCAGCATTTATAAGGTTATATCAAACAGAAATTAACAACAATGAAATTAAATAAACAATAGATCAAATTGCCATGCAAAAGATGTGCGGCTGGTAGGATTCGAACCTACGACCAAGGTTAACTAGACCTGTGCTCTAACCAACTGAGCTACGAGCCACTTACGCGACTCTGTCAATTGGCAGGATCAAACCCTCACCACCACACATCAGTTGTCAAGGCAATAATAATCAATGGATAAGTAACACGTCACAATTGTGACCGCCGACATAATGAAAGACAATGCATTTGTAACTGTACGCTCAGCACAGCTTCTGTAATGAAGAATGATATTCATTTTCATTATATTTGACTATTCACGAACAAAGCCGTAAGAAGTCTTACGACTTCAAAAGGAAGTATCGAAACCCATTTCTGCGCTTTGGAAACAAACCGTTACACTGCCTTCACAATACCAAAGACAACATTGGCAATTTCAGACAGAAATAGGTTGACAAATAGAATCACATCTAACTAGCAAATAACGTTTAAAAATAAACGACAGAGATAGTCAATTGTGTGAAATACTCTAGTTAAACTGAAATCGCCTTGATGCCGAAAATCGGCTTCTATCATCTGGTGAGAGACAAGTCAAATTTGCTCATCTGGGAGTAATTGTTCTCATACCGACACTGAAATTCGATAGATATCAAACAATTTCAAGCATTGCATATAAGATATGAGTAAAAATGATTCGGAAGTCATATCTAAAGCTTGATGTAAGAAACAGTTCATGCGCATTTTTCAGATGGTAGTGCACTGATTTGCCTTGTACAGAATGTCCAATATTTTCCTGCCGATTTTATTAATATTGTATAACGTGGAAAAGGTAGATTCGCAAACAAAAAATGATTCAAAACGAACATCGTCATTTGCATGCAGTCAGAAATTTCTATTTTTCAAAATAATTTTTGATCTCATATTGGTAGAAAGACTTCGTAGACACACTTAACATTCTGTAGTATTGGAAAGACGATATATATATTATAATTTTCTCGTCAAAACTACTATTTAAACAAATTATCAACTGAATATGACAACATTTAGTTGTTTGAAGGTGTTGCGGAGTAGTCTGCTCTTGATTTCTAGTGTCTGAGACTTCGAATAGGTACATGTTCTTTTGTGCATTAATTAAGATCAACTTTGTGAATAATTCAATTTGAAAAAGTTCAGTAAGAAGAGATTTACGTTGAAAGAATACATCAACTTTTATGTTCAATTTATATTGACATTGTTATACACAACATATATCCTGGCTGCAGAGAATACGGATTGAAGACATGGATCAGAGGCGAAACCGGTATGAAAAGTTTCATAACGGCCCGGTGCCGGTCGAGCTGAGGTACCGGTCACAGCAAGCCTACTTTGCCATGACAACCATATGCATGTTTACTGAAACTTTATCACTGACATAAAAGCCTTGACATCGCTATCCTACTGTCGAGAAGAATGCGATGAAATTGAATTTTCTTACAGGGCTTCCTGTAAATATATGACCCTCATTGCCCTCATTAATTTGAGTAATGAGGATTTTGATACTTTTCTGAGAGCTGTCAATATCGTTCGCAATTGCGATTCCGCTAAAAAGCCTGACTAATGTTGATAAGACAAAGTCCATGACCGCAACTCGAAATAATTGTAATCATGTGGCTTTTCCTGTTGTTGTAAATGGCACCATCATTGAAGAAATTGAATGTATTAAGATCCTTGGAGATTACTTTTCTCATGACGCCAAATGGAACGTTCAGTTCGCTCACCTGCATCATAAATGTTGTTGAATGATGTCCATGGTCAAGCGCCTCAAAAGAAATTGCAACCGTGGTTTTGTTGTTTGGCAGGCCTATGTTGGTCTTGTGGATATCCACGTGGTGTTTTGTTGACCTGTCATCTGCGATATTTCCATAGTAACTTTAAAAAGCTCCAACGTTTAGATCATAAGTGCATTCCCAGCCTGGATAAACGCTGCATTAAAATTGTAAAGCAAATTACCTGTTTGAAAGAGGTACATCCTCTGTCTGGGTTTTTTGATATCAGGAGGAGTGAGCGTGGCATGAGGCGTTCAAGAATTTTGCTGTCTTTAAACAGAGGTCTTGTTATGTACGGCACCACAAAAGTTGTGTTAAGTATTCTGTCCACTCCTGATACTGATTCTATTTATGTCATTACCACCCTTTGTAAATGACAATAAAGAATCATTATTATTATTATTATGAGTATCAACTTGTTATTCACTCCAGTTCTTTCATTGCGAAGTACTTGAACAACTAAGAATGATCGAACCATTGTAATAGGTAGCGCATTTATGGGTTACTTGATAGGTAAAATTGATCTACTTATAGCTGGACAATCAACCTCAAATACTTTGAAAATTTTTACTCTAAGTACATGTCACGATATCGACGATAAGAGATGAGACCATAATGCTCGAGACCATGTTCCTTCATTGAAACTGCAGTGTGCAGTAGATTCGATTACACATACATTTGCAGTAGATTCGATTCCACATAAATGTGCAATTCTCTAAATTCCGCGATCTCAATCAAACCTGCACAAATCTCTCGTTTAGCGCGCATTAGAAGTTCTGTATAAATTGGCACCGTAGGCCAATTATTCGTCATTTTTCTCAATTCGGCGCATGTTTTACAAAACAGACGGAGTGCAGCCGTGCAGGTAGTTCATTAATTCGCTAGATTTAGAATAGAATATCTTCCAATAGGTTTACTTTAGACGGAACACATAGAAATTAGGCCTCCTTATTTTGCAAACGTGCCGTGCTAGTGGATTGCTTCAGTACAATATGAAATCCATCCTTTCGAAGGAACTAATTAACAACATGTAAACCTAATCTAATTTACAGGATTTTAGCACTGAGGTCATGACTAAGCTTAATGAAGGATCCAAGATTTCACTTACAAATAGTCTTACTTTGGTCCTCATCTGTTCGTAAAGCAGACTATGTAGTCCAATATTTAAAGTATATAGCAGCTTAGTCAACAATACATGTACTATCTAATATGTTGGCACTTTAAATCTTCAGTGCATTCAATCGAAGACATTGCAAGAAACAGCGGATACGTCTAGATTTTGTATGTTATGCATTTAGTAACTAATTGTAAAAACACACCACGCATGCTTATTTTGGCAGCTCGTTTAATTTGGTACATTTAAATGAGTTCCAGGAGGTGCCGAATTTTGGGTATCCTACTGTAAGAAGGCAAATCAAATTAAGTATGTACAAGCTTAACTGCAATTATGTGGACTCTTGTTATTAATGTAGGGCTTTTGATTGAAGTAGCAAAACAGAGACATCTCTGAACCAGCTTAATGAAATAAAATAAAGATTAATAATAAGTTGCTGCACATGGCTTGCGAAAAGTGATGCAGGAGAAATATTCTTATTACGAAATTTCAGTATTCCAGGTTATGACGGTCAACACTGGTCAATTTCGATAGTCATGATGAGACCGATACCGGACCGGCACCTGCCTGACCGGGCAGATACCGGCACCACCCCGATCGATTGGTGTGCCGCTACCGTCATAAGGGTAAGGCCACATGACGAGTCGCGCTTTAAAGCTAGCAGCGAAATAGCGCCGTCTTCGAGCTTTGCGGCCACATGATGAGCGGTACAGCTTGATTTCCGCTTGCTTCACCTTACCGCTTGAGTTTGAGCTATGATAATTGAGAGAGAAATTAACATAGCTTGAAGCTGGCTGTGACAACGGAGTGTGGCCGCTCCGATTGAAACACATTAACAGCTTCACAGCGCGGCTACAGCGCAGCTCAAAAGCTCGTCATGCGGCCTTATCCTAACGGCTCCACCTCTGACATGGATACAAAACTGGATTCAACCTTCCACAGATTTCCCTACAATAAGCCATTGTTCACATTTTGTCGACTTTGACTCTGAAAATGTCATATACATGTATGTTGCATCTGCGACCTGAAAGAAGAATATACTGGATACACTGGATAGTTATTGTTCGTGATAAAAAATTAATGTCTCATTCTTTCAGACATGATTTTGACAGCAACCATCTGCACCTGCTGAGCTGACCTCAACCACATTCCATCACTCTATGCAAGATTGAAATTTGAATTGATAATTGATTTGTCACCTGTGTCGGACATTGTTCGTCTGACAGCAGCTCACCAAATAGAGAAAAATAATGAATAAAGGAGTAACCAAAAATATTTTGAGCAAATGCACATTGATACTCTGTGCGAATCCTCAATGTGGAACTCTCGTAATCATCTGCATCGTATAAAGTGATGTAATCAAAATGAGTCTGATCTGGCATCATATAGTGGTAAAATGCTTGATACTTAGAAATAATCTTCGAAAAGGCACCGTGTCTTTGATGAGGTTAAGAAATTCGAGACAGTCGAAAGTATGTTAGTATATACAAAGGTTAATAGAAATGCGGTCCGGAAACTTATACAACAAGTTTCGAAATGAATCAGAGAAACGGATCCAAGGCAAAGTGGCTAAGATTAATTGGATTCTTTTTTGTATGGTCAAGTATCAGGGCATGTGAGTATTAAAGTGCTGCTCAAAAATGAAAATTTGCCAGATCTGCCGGGCCACCATCATATCTTTTGCAATCGACTTGTGTAGTTAACCAAATGACGGGAGATCATATTTTCAGACAAAACCAGAAAATATCAAAACTCCCCTTTTTCTTCAATTTATGGGTCGAAATAATAAAATGAAAAGTTTAACGTATCAGAGACACTTTCTCATGCATTTAACGTTTCAATTAATTATATCGGCCTATAAAGAAAATGGGGGTTGATTATTTTCCAGATTGCTCTTAATCGATCTGTGAGCGCTATCTTAAAGATGACTTTTAGAGGTCGCACATAATACCTCGTGCTTTACCCACGACAGACCAAATAGATCCATAGTAAATAATTCATTTCTTTGGATGTCATTGCAGTTTCACAGAGTTGAATTTTTGCATAAGACATAGGGTTTTCTGCGGTGTACCGGTTCTTTTCTTGTGTCTGTACCGGTTCTCCGGTGGTGAACCGAAATGTGTGAATTTCTATCAGATTGATGTCTTGCTGTACAGTATCAATTTTAATGAATTCATATTATCTGCAATCTTAATTGATTGAATACAATATATACAATCGAACAAGGAGAACATTACTCAATTATATGCATGTATATCAATTCAATTCAAATTTATGATTTCTATATAATGAAATCGAAACTTCTAGAAAATCACGGCTGCATCCTAAATTTACCGAGATTTCCAGATATTGGAAAAAATGTGAAAAAGTGACAAAACGAGACAGCTCAGGTTCATGACAAATCATTTCATGCCACGAAATTTCAATTCCCGTGACCTCAGAAATTTGGAATCTCATAACATGATAAATGCCGCGTACCCTGCTGTTGCTCCTTTTCCTAAGAGGATATAGGTTGTATTAGCATTTGCAAACTATATGGTAAGTATTAACAAATTTTTGAATTTTATATCGGGGATGATTAAATATCTTTTGATGCTAGAGAAGACGGTAGTTTTATACTCATTTTCTTAACACATCGGTCTTAGCGATCCGTCATAAACATTTCTTCGGCATCGGTTAATATTGTATCTTGCATCTTGTGCTTCCAGATGACTGCAGCAGATAAATTGCTCGATTATATCAGCAATGAAACTACTAGCGCAAAACTATTGCCTCTTACACCAACCATTAAAAAACTGGTAGAAGCTTTTGAACACTCATCGCTAACTATGCATGTATATCGTGAATTTAGCCGCCTTTTGCGGGCTACACTTGTGTGATAAAATTGACAAAGAACCCCGTAATCACACACACACACACAGATCGTGTTTTAGTTATTGATTGGCAGAGCTCTAGATGGTGTGCGCGGCTTTTATTAAGCCTAATCCTGATCGTGGTCATCAAACTTCACATTCCAGTGGCCAGTGATTCAACCGAAGGATTTTTTGCGGCATACGGTAGCATTGAATGTCGAGTTGTTGACTTTTTCTATTATAGACACGCACGGGCGAAGTATGATGAGATGAGAGTCACTTGCAAGCATTGGTGAAATTAATTTAAAAGAGACCTATATTAGTCTGCTTCATATTCTTTAGTACTATCAATATTTTCCTTGCATTTAACAAAATTTACATAGAAATTCTAGAAAATATGGACAGCTATTATAAAAGATAACAGATGCCATCAAGAATTTGAAATCTTAGTCAACTATCACAGGAAAACCAAGAACTATTTCAATTATAAAAGGTTTTCAACCGGTTTCAATTGAGGTTAGAGTACTGCCTCAATCTTCATCAGGAAGTTAAGAGAAGCAAAATTACAAGTTAGGGGGAAATTTCAAAATGTGCAGTGGTTGCATGCCATTAACTACGAGGTATAGGAAAATAAGTTGGAGATATAGTCTATAAGGCAAAAGATGAAAATCAATTCTGAAGCAACTCAACGAAGAATATAAACGAAGAAAAATCGAAGAACTAATTCATACGTCAATTCATGACAGATTGGCCACATGATGTCAACATGTCCTTCAAAGGTCGCCCATCTTTGAAACTAAATCTCCTATGTCCAATGTGCTGTAATCATATCATTCATGTGTCTCTAGAGAGTGATGTGACTTACCATCTTTTACCTTGTAGACTATATCTCCAACTTATTTTCTTATACTTCATGGTTCATGCTATATAATAACTGCACATTTTGAAATTATCCCCTAACAAATTTTGCTTCTTTCAATTTCCTGACGAAGATTGAGGCAGTACTCTAACCTCAATTGAGACCGATTGAAGAACTTTTATAATTAAAAAGATTTGAGAAGACGCTTACCTTTCACAACTACAACAGTTATCTGAATAGAATATCGATCCGTCTTTGAGAGATGTTTTCAAAACATATTAAATAGGACAACCTAGAACGCGAAGTAAACTATATTTCGGCCATGCTTTAATAGCTGCTCCCAGCGTGAATCTTTAAATTTTTAGGTGCACCGATGCGAACAGATGCGGCTAGCGTACAGGCCTAAGTAAACTCATTAAATCAACTGAACGCCTAAAGCTTTCACTAGATGAAAACGAACATGCGAGAAGTTCCTCATTTCCATTAGTGAGATTGGTAGCTCACCAAAGAAGCTCGCAACACTGGACCACGGTTGGAACCGGGACCGGCTGACCTGTTGGGTTGGGTTAGATAATGTCGGTGTAAGTCGATCGGTCGACCGGCCCCGGTGGAAATCCGGTCGCTCAATCAATCGGCAGCAATTATTGAGATCGATCGATCAGACAAGAATTCATACACTATGGCTTACTAAACTTATCTATTTTTTTATGTATTTAGAATATACCCGATAGATGATCCGTGGCATATTTTTAAGATCGACACTAAGATTGCTTACATATAAAGGTGAAGTCACACGTAAGCCTAATCGCAAATGTTTGTATGATACATTTGTTTGGATTTTCGATTTTCATTCAAAATCTAACAGGCCTGCTTTTACTCCTCCTAATAACATAACACAATGTGATAGGATCAACATGGGTGTTCGTCAAGGCTGCATCCTGTCCCCTATTTTGTTCAATGCTTACGCTGAAATCGTTATACGAGAAGCTCTAAGTGATTGGAACGGCGGCATCAGAATTAGAGGTAGGAGCATATCCAATTTCCACTACGCAAATGACACGACGATTCTAGCCTCATCGAAAGAAGAACTGAAAGAAGGTCTAACTAAGCTCATGACAGCAAGCAAGAATGCGAGGTTATATCCGAATGAAAACAGACTCCATGGCCAATTTGGAGGGTGGAGGAACTCTGTGTTTCTTACGGCGAAGATCACAGCTGACCGACGGACAGAAGAAGAATTGAGAAGACGAATTAGAATGGAAAAGTCAGCCATGATGCGATTGTTGAAAATCTGGAGAGACAGAGGAATCTCCAGCGCATCCTGATGAAAGCACTTGAGATGACATGACTGACAGACCGAAGATGTTTACATATCACCTAAATTTCTCAATAGGGAATTCATTCTAAATAGGCCTAATTCACTCATTAAAGAAACACATGTGAGATAACACTCGTCGTTTAATAAATTATTTAGAAAACATACCTTGGCTCATTTATTTTTTTTTTTTAATAAACAACGTTCAAAATCAATTAACTTCAAAACCAACTTAGCCAAAAAGATAACCAAATATCGAAATGAGTAGATTCAAGGAATAGAATAGGTAGCGCATGACCCCTAAAAATACTGATAAACGTATTGACATTACAAATTTCAGGTCAAGGTTTGGCTAAGGACCTTCAAATTACAAATCGAAGAACCTTTGTCGTGGTTGTTTGAATGACAAAGTGTAAATCAATAAAAGACGATCATAATCATCCGGTTGGGTTTGGCCGGTCAACCGGCCGGTTGGGTTGGGTCAGAAAATTCCTGACCGGTTCCAAACTGCTTTGAACACATTGTCCTGTTTTGGAGACAAACTGCTGACGAGCTATTTCAGCCATTTGTAATAGAATTTGATTCTGTCCTTCGTCGTTGGTTAGAAGATTGCTGTAGCATTTCTTTTGAGTTTTTCATTCATTATCACATTCGTTGGCAATTAGGAAACCAAATGTACGACTCCTACTTGTTAGAAAAGTTGGATTACTTGTCTAATGTCCCTATTGCTGGCGAAGACCAATGACTGATTTTGAAGACGTATATCGGTTTTCTATCCTATACGAATCTAGAGCGAATTGCCTCACGACATCTGTTCCTTGTAAAATGCTGGACTCCCATTGGCAGAGTTTGGGACTCCCATTCGTTAAATCATGTAATGAACAGACTAGTGCGGTTTTATGCGAACCGCATAAGTCGCATGCGAGTCGCATAAGTCGAGAATTGGTTTATTTGTGTACTTATTGAAAGTCATTTTTATCACTTTGCCAATAAAAGTGAACTCATTGTAAGAAAGCAATCTGTGATGTCAAAATGAATTATTACTCCACTTACCGAGAATGCAGAGGAGTGACATGCCGTCTTGAAACGAAGATCATTACCAGATCTCAAAAGGCAAACTGATATCTGAAAATAAGAGAATATACAACAGAGTGTTTCAAAGCATATGTGATTAATTTATATTGTGACCCACGACTGACACAATCCTATCTGTTCTGGTCTAATAATAATAATGTGTTCATTGAAATCATAATGAAAATCACATGCACAAAATCATTAATTACTAAAAACATTCTTGACAAATCACATAGGGCAATCATTTTTACAAATTAAAATTTGCTTATTTCAATGCTTACGGGAAGATAGAAATAGATCGTCTGCAAGTTTGTGACTGTGGAAAACATGAAATGTTTTGAATGCGTGTGTATAAGTGGCACCAGATAATGCAAGGGGTAAGAAAACAGGTCTTCACATTTGAACAACAACGAACAAATATAATTCATGCGTCGCTTCTCGACATCAGGTATAATTTGGCACGCACAATCTTCATCACAAATATTTCTATACCCTCGCTTTGCAACTTTCAGTAGGCGCCTTATTACAAGACGAGGTAATTTAACAAAAAGTGGTGTACCAGAAATCAAGATAGACACAATCATGCCATGAAATAACTACTAATCTAACTTTGCCAACTTAAAGTTTTAACACTTGTAGTACATGTAGTCGTCTAGATGTCGTTCGAATAACATTACCAAAATGACTATACCATGAAAGAGTATCACACCACAAAACAAGTTTGTGAACTCAATATTTCGATATTTGAAATCATCCACCGAGTATCTAGAGCAGAGGTTCCCAACTTGTGGCACGCGCACCACTAGTGGTACGCGAGGGCTCATCAGATGGTACGCGAACACCTGTCCGAAGTAGGCCATGATAATTCAATCTATTCATATCACAGACCAAAGCTATTAGGAAACTGTTGGTCAGCTTGAGAAAATAAGAACAATGTCTCAAACGTGAACCAAGTTTACATTCAAGACCCAGGTTTTTGGAAACTTGGGTAGAGCACCCAAGATCACCCAAGGTCTAACCTTGCTCGCAGGGCCCTAATTTAGTCATCACCATCAGAATGTCAACTTTGTTACAGTAAGTCCTGAGTTAAGTCGTTATCGGTTAAACAGCAGGAACTTAAGCAAGATCAATCTACATAAACCATTTGCAGCCTGTGGCTTCAATCGTCCGCTATTCCACTGGTTATCTGCTGAAGAATACGACTGAAAAATATAGCGAAAATACACATA
>CAJQUW010008595.1:0-13149 GCA_907163375.1 Prostheceraeus crozeri
ACCGTATTCTTTGAATAAGAGACGCGGTCTCTTATTTTTTTCAGATCCCTGATTGATGCGTCTCTTATTCAGGGGCGTCTCTTATTTATCAAATGTTCAAGTTTTTCATTCTTCTCATTAGAAAAAGATGTCCTTAGTTTTTTTGCTATCTGTTCTCATTAGGTTAACCTTTGCATTCCTCACTTAGGCCTATGTCATGGGCAAATTTTCGCCAGTAATTTTTCTTACAAATTAATCGCCACGCTTTTATAATCATAATTCAGATATTTTGGAAATGAAAGGAGTTTTTATGGTTTGTAGTAGCATATCCCCTTGTAGACTCATCTGATACATTCCAAAAATTATCCCAAGTACATGTTGGCCACTATACAACTAGACTTGATCCTGAATTTACCCGAAACGAAAAAATACCGATAATTCAAGTAAGTATTTTACAGCAAAATAAAATAATATTGTGTACCGAAGTGTTTCTGTACATGACATAAAACTATCCAAATGGCAAAGGAAGCTACCGTATAATGCAACCATCCTTAACAATGACGTAGCTGAAGCCTAACCGATATAAGCTCTAGGCACACAACTAGCAATGATTACGTCAGCTGTCACAACACTGTATGTACTAAAATGCCAACTCGTACAACAACAAGAAGCCCTATAAATACGTATACAATATTGGTCCATGATACCCGGTATTTACTAGTAGAACTGAACTTATTTTAACTAAGATAAGTAGGCCTTAATAATCGCTCAGTGGCGGATTTAGCTACCCACATTTACAAAGCCTGCATGTAATATGTCTACTATACGCAACATACAAAAAACTATTACTGGCCGGACCATTTGTAACAGCTGCGTCACTGATCTACATCCACCAGAAACCCAGCTGGCGTCCCTTATGTCAAAACCACCACGCAAGCAAAATAATACCCGGATCTCTCGACTAACACCAAATTCTTGAGCTGCGGACACATCTCCAGCAATCTGCCTACTCTCTAGTAACACAATCAGATATCTGTGTAAAAGAAGCTTCCTGTATGAAGAATGGTTGCGCTATTCGGAAATTGAATCGCACTAATATTTTAAAATAGATAAAACCGCTGACCCACGTTGTGGTAACGTAATCACACAGCTCCCTTATCACTGATTAGAGGAAAAACCCCCCACAAACCCACCAAACCCGCGCAAACTATCGTCAACCAGTACAAAGAGTCATTACCAAAGTCACTGGCCTAACCCAGTCCAAGTACAATTGGCAAACCGGCCAGAGCGTCAACAGTCCCCGTATATATACGCTTCCACAATACGCATCATAAGATAAGGTCCCTGGTGTCGAATTAAGAATCTTCCAAAGCATGATATTTGATGTGCTGTGAATACTAATAGGTTGACCGTATAAACCACCTTCTGAGAAAGAAATTATGATGATTGCACTACATATTTCTATCCATTAAATAAGGGCCATTGCACTCGTGTATAATGATCGGCGATCAACTATCTGTCTCCTTCTATGAAATTCCCATTTGAAAGCTTCATAAGCCTAACTCGATATAGAAGTTGGCCCAACGTATTGGATAACACGCCATTGACAACTCTCTGGAAGTTGGCTAGACAGCTATTAGCATAGGCATCACTTACAACTAAAGGAAAGGGCGACCTGAATGCCTCAAGCCTCCGGAACACCAAATCTTATTTCCGACATGGGAACTTTATTACCCATCATTACAGCCATTGCCCCGCTCAGAGAAACGCCATGCTCACTACAAGACGAAGTGATGCACCGCATGTATGCAAGGTGCTCCGACTAGTATGAAGCCAAGGCAAAAAGAAATCGATATATCAACACTCATTATCATACACAACAGGCAACATAGTACAGAGTATCCATATTCGTGAAAGCATTTTCTATACAGATAGTTCGGGACATCTACGAGAAACATCAATCCAAAAACTAACAACACCAACAGGGGCGCTCCGCCATGAGTGCAACGATCCCCCCGACCTTCTCAGCAATGGGGGCCAACAATGCAATAGTGGATTACCCAAATATTTAATAGACGCAAGCGCTAGTCAAGAGCAGTGAAATATGTACCAACGTCACTGCATACCACTACATTATTTGCATGATAAAAAAAGTAAATATATCAGCTTTGCAACAAGGAAAGCTACCATAATCGAGAGACACCTAATATCAAGAGGTAAGATAACCGATAGCCCAAAGTTATCAAAAAGCGCTAATAGATACGGTTCCCCTACTTATAAATACTTACTACAATTTCGATTTGATTGTAGTGTAGTCCTAACATTTTTTTAGTAAACTCGTATCTATCTACACCACGTACCCCTTTGAACTAGCCCATTTAAAACTGACCAAACGCAACTTCATAACAACTAGAAACAGCACTACAGACATTCATTTGAAATTCCCCGAGAACAAAATCAGACTGATTTGGAGACACCAGACATTAACAAAGGTTCGTCGATCACAAGCTCACTATTCCAACCAACACGTCCCTCTAAATTCTCCGTCAACGTCTTCATTTTGATTTCTTTGGGTTTTCTGATGCAATAATTAGGAATCTCTCAAACGATCTTGATCCATTGTGGTCCGCGTTTTGCGCCGTTTACGAATTTTCAATGAGTTGAAAGAACGTTCACATGATACTGATGTCATTGCTAATCGATAAAATATATTCAGATTAGGGTATGTTGCCGTCATCTTGTTGTCAATCATCATAGCAAATAAACAGACTGCAAGTTTTCACAAGCAGAAATAACTCTGATTACAGACTTTTCATTGCAAAATAGTTTATATTCAGATAGTGCAGCTTTGTATTAGATATCTTCTCGATAGATTTCGCAGAGTCTCAAATTCTTTCCATTGTCCTTTTGACGGTTGTAATAATGAAGACTAACCAGACTAACCTTAAAAGAGGACTAACCAGAATAACCCAGGGGGAACGTGCCCCAATGGCACGACGCCCCTGCTCACACAAGAGCCGTATGATAGCGTCCATTTGATCAAAAGCATTGGTAATAATTGGATCAATGAAAAGGATGGAATGATCAAATTTCTTTCTCCGAACTCTGGTGATTCAGTGATAGCACAATGGGAAGATCTGGTAAAACTGTGCATTACCGAGAAAAGGAATATCGTGAAAAGACCTCCTCTTACTTCAATGTTCGTGGATCCGTGAATATTTCAAAAGCAGAAGGCTTCCCTCGTCACCTAAATTTTCAATGGAAAGGCTGTTGCGGCGTTATCGCAAGATGGTAAAACTGACACTGCTTGTTTCTTCTTTCATTTCCTGAGATTGTGGAAAGTCTAGAATATCAAAAATACTTATTGCCGTTCTTCTCGGAGAAAAATACAGAAGCCGTTTCGTTGATGTAATAGAAATAGTTGAATATATGGACCATTCTGATTATTGCTCCAGCATATACTTCCCAATACAGAATGTTATATGATTCTAATTACATTTTTGATGTTTTGAGCTAGCTTCAGCAAGCGAAAATTTCTGCACAATTTAGTACATGATAGTAGCTTGTAGTCTGATGTAGATGACTACATGTAGTCTGATGTAGACCACATGATAGTAGATTATTGTCTCCGTGGCACAGTGGTTAAGTGCTTGGCCTAGCGATCTTTTGGTACAGAGGTCGAGCCCCGAAGGTGTCATTGGAAGTCGGCAGGAAGGGCATCCGGACTAAAAGTATTACAACGCTCCATAAGTCCGACTATGTCAGCACCGTCCAAGCCCCAATTATGAGGAGTAGTGACGTAAAAGCTTCACTCTTGAGTAGAGATAATAAAAACTTGACTATTTTCTAGACCTAGGCCTATGTGATATGAAATATTGCATAATTGACGTATGAATTCCCAAGACAGAATGCTAGATTAGCTGGAAAACTGGTACACACATTTTCATGGAATTCGAGTTTCCAGTCCCTGTAAATTTATAAAATATCTAGGCGCCTCTCCAACTACAGATCTCAATAATGTTGTAGGCCTTGCCTGGGAACCTGGGGACCTGTCGCCATCTTGGGTTCCCTGACCTTGCAGTATCACATGATATGATCGAAATTAACAATACCATAGAAAGCATTATCTACTTCTATGCATGATATCTACACTCAATATCATCACAGCGCAAAGAATTTTCGATGCACATGTAGATATTGAAAATGTAGGTGTGCATGACTTGGCATATTTGTCAGACTGTTTCAGTTTCAGAATTGCATGAATTGGCTAGTCTATGAAATTCAAATACAACTCACTGTTATCACAGCCATTTGACATTCTATAGTTGGTCTACTAGAAAACTGAGGGTGTTAGCCAAATTTCTAGAGACAGCTTAGTTGGATAATTATGTGGAATTTGAATGATTGGACAGAAAAGTCTCTCCAAAAATGACCAATTACTCAAACAATATCAATCAATGCAGTATATTTAAAACAATTGCATCTTTGTGAGGCAGCTGGCAAATTGAAATAAATGTTTCGACAAACTCCACACTAGAAAATGGAAGAAGTGAATTGTATTAAAACATAGAGCTATATTCGAATGGGTCCTTATATGAATGACCCGCTCACTGTCCTGTTGATAAGGAAAGAAATTGGTGATGTTTTGTGGCAAAATCGTAGGAACTTCGTAAATCACTTTAGTGTTCAAAGATAAGTTATCTCCGAATACCAAGGCAAAGGGAACATGCATAACATTTTTAACAGAACTCAAAAATTATTTTTGAGGAAGAGTGTATCGCTAATCTGCTCGTACAAGACGTAAGTCATAGAAATTTATTAAATGCAGGAACAACCGATCTCTAACTCCTAATCAATCCGGAAAGACCGTTACTTTCTTCACCGGTGATAACTTTCTTAATATACTTTTTTAACGTCTTAGTAATTCATAATTTAAGATACAATCTACACGCATCATTTTATGAAGTTTTGCTTTCAAGTAAGTAAAGATATAACTGTAGTAAGTTGATATTTTTGCTGTTATGTTTTTCCAGGAGTGCTAAACATTCTGAGTGATCCCAAGACAGAGGATTCTGCATTTCAGACCTATCATTTTGAATGCGGTTGCTACGCGTGCGTGGATTGTCTTATGGAAAATATCAAATGTAATCGAATCAAAGGTCGCAAGAATTTGGAGTGCCTCAGTTGTTCGGTAACGAAGAGGGATAAAGATCAAGAGGACAAACTTCTTGCTCGCTTACGAAGCTGGGCTGAAGAAAACCCGGCGGATTACCTCGATACCTTTCAGAAATTTAATAACTTTCTCATTGAAAGTGCTGAAGAAAAGGACAAGACTTTCTGTGCTCACCCACCCGTAAGTGAACTGAGTGTCATTTTGCTGCATGTGATTTCTAATCTTTTTCTACCTCTTGAAGTGCACGGCGAGTTATCCCAAAACTGGCAAAAATCGAGCCATGACGTGTGGAGAATGCAAAAAGAAGACATGTCACAACTGCAAATTACCGGTGAGCATATTGAGGGCATTGCATTACAAGATTGCAACGATCTGGAGTCCAAGAGTGCTGAATTTTTATAACGGTGCTATGATATCCTCATTAGCATCCTAATTAGATTGCTGACCGGAAAAGGTTATCAGGAAAGCGAATTCTTAATTTGCCCATCGGAAAAAGATAGGCAAAGGAATTCTTCTATTAGAAGCAGTTTAAATCTTTAAGTCTTCGCAGAGCTGTACAAACCTGATACAGTCTCCCAGAAGCAACAAGTCTCGATATCTCAGCTTCTTCAGGTTGAATTTGAGGAGAGATGCAAAGCAAAATATATTTGGAGAAAGAGGAACTAGGCGGTAATTTAATATCAATGCTACAATAAATGATGATAATGAACAATAAATGATGATAATGAACGATAAATGAAATGAAATTTGAGGTTTACTAATTTGTGGCGCACTTAAACATGATATCGCGACTAGCCTGGAAAATCTTGGAAATCGGTTTTCACACCTTTTGTCCTTTAAATTCAAGTACCTATGGAATATCACCAGGCTTGCGTTAGGATTGGGATCCCAATAGCTATTGGGATTGGGCCACCAAAAATCCACCCCAATCCCAATAAATCCCAATAAGCCCTCTCCTGTAATCGTTAACATTAGTCAGTACGTTACAAACGTTTTCGGGCTGTACGGAGCAGTTCATTTTGTTGTATCTTCAGTCTGACCTTGCCTCTCTCGAATTCGAGCATTGAGAGCTGTTAAGTGTGATTCACACAAATTGACATAGCTTTAACTCCACTCTATGGCTCAAAATTCCCTAGTTACTAAAAAAAGTAGCAGCTATGTAGGCTTATACAATTCGCCTGTACGTTGTCATGCGCTTCTCTGCTTCAGCTGTACATTGTAAGCTATTCAGGCCTATTGAACCGTATAAGCCGTTGTCTACTGCCTGTTGCCTACTGTACGTGTGAGCCCGTGTAGCGGGCTGTTTATTGACACTGCATTTCCGATATAAGCTTAATTAATACCAAGCGTGTTTGTAGTTCATACACACATTTTAGCTATACGCGTAGGTCCCTATAAGCTCTTAAGTGAAGGCAGTCTCGGTGCAAACTTTATCCATACAGCAGGCCTATTATACATTATTGTGTAAAATCAATTCAAGCCCCTATTACTATTGAGGCCACTCTAGTCCTAGGTCTGCGTCCATGGACTTCGTAAATTCAAAAAATGACACATAAGGTACGCCTAAGCGGTAAGCCCCGATGCAGCATGGGGTCAAATTGCGTGCGGTTTTGGCTCTAAAGTAGGGTATTGAGATTTCTATTGGGATTGGGATCTATTGGAAATTCTCATTGAGATTGGGCTGGAAATTCATCTCAACGGCAAGCCTGAATATAACCCCCACGTTTCCAAATTTGTCTAGAAGCCGTAGAAATGAATCAATCGTCACAAAACATTAAACACACGTAAGTGAGGATATTCTCTAGCCACATACCAAATTTTAGGCAAATCAGAGAAGCACTTTTTAGGAATTAGGAGCGACAACTTAAAGTGCAGCGATGCCGGCAGCTTGATCTGACTTGTCAGTGATTTCATCGTCTCAGCAGAAAGCACTTGAGGTCAACAAAGTCATTTCCCGACAACTCGTGAAGCGATGATGACCAGGCCACATCCCTCACATTAATATGCTTCTCAAAAATGTGTGGCAAAGTAGTGGTCGTGGGAAGATTTCAAATAGCAGTGGATGAGACGAAGAGGGAGAGAGAACAACGCACACACGAGTTACAACAATGCGTCGAACAGACAAAGTCAGATCAAGCTGTTGGCATCTCTACACTTCACGTTATCATGTCTAATGCAAAAGTACTTGTCTGATCTGCATAAAATTTTGTATGTGTCACTGGGTAGGCCTACTTCTATTCTCCCCCCCCCCACATTTTTCAATTTTTTCCAAATTCATCAAATTTCGCCAAAGTTAGTCACTTTGGGTTTAGAATAGACTTTATCTGTCACTGAGTGACACTACAACACCACTGAGAAGTCTTACTTGAACCCTGGGATGAAGGATTGGTCCCTCGGATGCTCAGTTAGAATACAAGGTACAGCTGTGATCATGAACTTCGTGTGATTGTTGTCTACACAAAAATGATGAGCAGTTGTCTAATTCTGAGGCTGTAAATGTTCTACAAGTCAGATAAGAGGAATTTTACACACTCAACGCAATGCAACGTTAGTGAGAACAAGTAGGAGCAAGAGAGGATCGTTGACGGTACAGGCTTATGTAGGAAATTGTGACATCTGATTTGTATGTGCCGTTTTTAAATAGCTTTTTACTCAGTTTTTATAGTTTTTGCACCACATTTTTTTACTTTTTATACAGAATACACTCAAAAATAAATCAAAAAGTTCAACAAAAATTTATATATTAAATAGAACATTTTTATTTATTTTTAACCATGTTTTGCATGTTGATGAATTCCTATTATTTTGAAATAACACCAGCACAAGCCACCAAACGAATGAAGAATCATCACGGTGTGATCCTCGAGGTGTGATCGATCGTGAATGATTCGATTGATGAATATTCATGTTTGCTTTTGGGAAGCATTCTTTATCACGATTACACAACGCAGAGTGCAAGCTTATCACGTTTGAGAATTATTGATTTTATGTTAAGTGGATCGGTGGTAATGGCTTATCATAATAGCGATGTGATGTTATGCAAAGCTGAGTGTTGTGTAGAAATATCTGCGCATGTACAAACTTGTATTAATATTTTTTTACTTGACATTACTTCTATTGCAAGATTCGCTTCCTTGAGAGGAACCCGTTGTGATAAAGCTATATTTCCGTTAGTCTATATTATCTATAAGCCTATATTTATATACAAGCGTGTTTTCCTTTAGGGGAACAAACAGTGCTGTAATGTTGTAATTAGGCCTGTGCCTTAAAACTCATTGTGAAACAAACTGTAATAGACATCACCAATATCAAATAACTTGGTTAAGTTTCCTTGTGCATCAAAAATACCAAAGCGAGTAAAATAAGAAGTATGAAAAATACAAGCTGATTAATAATCGATTTGTAAAATAGAATAGTTCTTTCATTTCGACTCATTTAGCCAAAGTGAACAATTTCAAAGACTTCCGTATATTTGCGTCAATCGGAAAAATGTCACTGTCCTTTATCGATTTTAACAGATTTCCGATTGACACTGATACCCTCCGTCAATCACTTGCCAATGCTTCCAAAAACATCACTTTTTCGTTCAACAAATGTCTTTATGCTTAATTGGCCATGTGTTCTCCACTTGGTCCTTCTACTATGGCTTCTTTTGCTATGAATAAAGTTGAAAAGAAATTTGAAAATTTTGATGGTCAAATGCCTTTATTCTATAAGCGTAATAAATGAAAATAAATTTGACTCTGTTTATACTCGGAAGTACATTAGACACGGAGCCTTTCTTCCATGTGGCCGAGTTATTATTTATCCCACTCTCATTCTTTTTGTGCTCAGTGTTTAGCAAGAATGCAGAGTGTACCTATTTTAAAAGTCTTAGATTTGACCCGACCAAGATTTGAACCAAGGTCTCTTGGACGCAGAGCGAACACTCAACCACAAGGCCACAGTGCCGGTGATGAGATACCAAGGTCTCCCGGACGCAGAGCAAACACTCTACCACAAGGCCACAGTGCCGGTGATGAGATACCAAGGTCTCCCGGACGCAGAGCAAACACTCTACCACAAGGCCATAGCGCCGGTGATGAGATACCAAGGTCTCCCGGACGCAGAGCGAACACTCAACCACAAGGCCACAGCGCC
Organism: Prostheceraeus crozeri; assembly: GCA_907163375.1. Lineage (NCBI taxonomy): Eukaryota > Metazoa > Platyhelminthes > Polycladida > Euryleptidae > Prostheceraeus > Prostheceraeus crozeri. The sequence continues at coordinate 9,293 of CAJQUW010008595.1, forward strand.
AGTCTTGCGTTGACAAAATGTTGACAACATTTTGGCCATTTTTATGAATTCTGATTGTGCAGTCAGTCACTTTTCTGAATTTCCTTAATAATCAAAGCCATCGAATTGAGTTTGAACACAATGGTTCAATTTCTTTTCTTCATACTGAAATCATGCACGATGATTCTGCTTTCGAAATTTCTTGGAATTCTAAACCATCTAATACTGACATTTATATGTGTTTTAGCCCCAAAGAAATATAAACAGGCAGTCTCTTCGACAGAGCAGAACGGATCTGTGGGAATGACAGTTTGTCGAGACCTGCAATGATTTCATTGTCAACCTGTTCCTCAGTAAAGACCGTATCACATCACCAACGTGTTGCGTGTTGCGCTTCGATGGTCGTGTGAAACGCAAACCCGTGCATGTAACCATGCAATAAGTTAAATCACTGCTGCGTTATAAGGGCTGTGATAATGAATACTATGGGATAGCGTTCTACATCACATTATTCATAGACACTCCATAAGCCAGTGGTGGGCAGCCAAGTTGGGATAACGAAAAAGCGCGCGGACCACCAATTTTAGAGAGCATTAGTATAGGCTTAATATTCTTTTATTCTATACTTTGAAGTGCACATATGGGCTGCTGTACCGTACGTGAATACACAGTAGCTGTATTACACAACAAAAAAATGTATGCACCAGTATTGTGCGCAACTAATTTGTTTAATATTAAGGAATCATAATCTATTTTCTACAATTCATGCGAATATTGACAAATCATAGAAGCTTTTCTTTTGCGTAATTAAGCGGTAATTTGACTTTTTTGTAATGTGACCGACAGTATCTTATTTCATCGTAAAACAAAGATGCGTAATTGTTGTGCAACTATCCGCATAAAAACCGCACAGGATAAAATTGATTTTGCTACAATTATTAATCATGCTATATGTGCACATACACGTATATGTCACCCAAACATGTGCGGCTTTCAAAAACTGTGCATGGGATCCACAAATGGTATTCTTGTGATAATGCCAATCGAGTATACGAAATATGTATGAATGTGGTAGTATACAAATGAAATTCAGCAAGGATATTTGAAAAAAATGTCCTGTCAAAATGCGGTTGGATTCCTCCATTCGTAGCCAAGGTCTAAGTAATGTAGCCTCTTTCTAGGTTCATTGAGGCGTAGTTTATTACGTAGAGAAACATGCTCAGCAGGGCATCGAATAATATGTGACTTTGCAAGAAGACACTTGGCAAAATGGTATGTTTTTCATACGAAGCCTCACTTACCTTCGTATATGATTGGTATGTAACGATACGAACTATTCTATCTCTGATTGGCTGTTTTACACTGAAATACACGTACGAGTTGTTGGTATGTTTTATATACGAGACCCGATGCAAATTGGTATGTGCTTCGTATGAAGAACTTTAAGTCACATAGCAAATTATATATATATATATATATATATATATATATATATATATATATATATATAGATCTTACATACTACTGTCAAATAACTTTTTTCAGTAATACCAGTCGTGAATATATATTTTTTGATAGTGTGGTATTTAACTAGATTAGATTTATTATGACTTTTATGCTCTACGAGTATGTCGTCGTTACTACTTGTCTAGTAATGTTGACAGGACGCTTGGTTGGCTCATCTTTATAGGCCAAGTTGATTAACATTAAATTCATTTAAACGATATCTTTCGTGCAACCATGTTGACTTATATATCTCAAACATAACTATCTTTTGCGTTCATGAATTATAATGTGCTTTTATTTCGGATTGATAATATGCCTAGTTCCAAAATACATAATGCATAATTGTTGATGGTTGAATACTTATTGATTATTCATGAGATGCCTTAGACTTACGTGTATATATTTTGCGCTTATACGAGAAGATATTCATCACGAAAGGAGCATGGTTGGAGGATTCGAATGTGAACTTATGTTTTTTGTGCCAACATCTTGCTCATTCAGTTGTTAATTCATGGTTTTGCAAATTCTAAGGAGTATCCCTCACCCTTAGGTGCAGAAGTCGGAGTTAGTCATTTTCACATCATCGATTCAAATAATGTCCGCAGGCCACTTCAGATATGAGAAGCGGTGGCGGGCCACCCAATAGGTCCCGGCGGGACACGCATTGCCCACCACTCATGAGCGATATTACATGACTCATTTATTTACATTTGAGTATGTAATATGACACCTACCGGACGACAAACAAAATCATCTACTAATATTGTTGTGGTATCAGTTGGAAGTTTTCTTCATTCTCCTGCATGTAGTTTGACACTTGACTGACACTTGACATTGGCATTCCTTTGCTCTATTATGCATGATCAACTTCCACATGGCTGGGAAGTGACTGCTGGGTGATCTTGTTGGATACTCGATAGGGCAATGTGGATACAGAAGTGAAAGATCTATATAATCATTATAATTTAGTCGCCAACTCTATACTATTAACTCCAAAGTGCGAGCTTACAATTGGTGAAAGAGATTGACTCCAGAATTATAGACAGGTCTGATGTGCTTCAGTACTGTAAATCGCTAGATACGAAAATCACATACAAACATATACCAAATTCATATACAATTTGAAAATCTCGTATGTTTACAAAGATCTGGTATGTTTTTATACAAAACCTCATTTACTTACGTATGTGATTGGTATGTAGCGATACGAACTATTCTATCTGTGATTGGCTGTTTTACAATGAAATACGAGTTTTTGGTATGTTTTATATACGAGGCCTGATGCAAATTGGTCCTCATTCGTATGTGTTTCGTATGAATAGCTTTAAGTCACATGGCAAAAAATAAGTTATATTACATGCTACTGTCAAATAACATTTTTCCAGTAATACCAGTCGTGAATATTTCTTTGTGAAAGTGAGGTATTTATCGAGATTAGATTTATTTTGTGAAATTAAAGCCGCATGTCTACTTGTTTAGTGGCATTAACACGACTCATAATTAGCTCATTTCCATGAACTATGGTGATAAACAACAGTTCAGTAAAACGATAACGTTTGAGCAACCATGTTGACTTATATATCTCAAACATAACTATTTTTGCGTTCATGAATTATATTGTGTTTTTATTTCGGATTGATAATATGCTTAGTTCCAAAATTGCATAATGCATAATTGTTGATGGTTAAATACTTTTTGATTATTTATGAAATGCCTTAGACTTACATGTAATAAAATCGAATTCAGTATTGTAAGTTTGACTCTTGAATGTCATTATCTCACTACTTACAAAACAGTAGTAACATTAGTGTGATCTTTATTGTCAAAAAGCCTTAAATCAACATACTTTGGACATGATTGATGCTTTCGTTTTACATTGTGCTGGTATGGCTTTAGTATGTAAAGCATACCACATTTGAAATTACATACGAAAAGCATACAAATATATACCAAGAGAATACAGAAATATACCAAAAAATATTTTGTTATGCATCCTTCGTATGTGATTGGTATTGAGCGATTTACAGTGAGTCATTTATTCTTCATTGATTGGTGATATGATTTTGGCACTCGACACGTAGGCCTTGGAAGGACATAGTGCGTGCAACATGTCGAAAATGACTGCATTTTAGATGAGGGCTGCGATACCTTTCATCTTTTGATGAACACAAGAGCGGATAGCTTCTATCTCTTCAATTAACCGTTCGTTTGCACATCATCTGCTCTTCTACTGCCATTGATGCAATATGTTGAGATAAAACTATCATTTGATTCAACAGTCAACTTCTTCGGTAGAGTGAGAAACATCCAATCAGATTGTCTCTAGTTGACCATTTTTCAACTTCGGCGTTTTGAGTTACATTCACATTTCT
>CAJQUW010008596.1:0-166927 GCA_907163375.1 Prostheceraeus crozeri
GTTTGTTCATATTAAGTTTTATCATATAACGTTTTATCAAAAGATAATTTAAATTTATTTTCACTAACTATTGATTCTTCATCGTCATAAATTGATTCTTCATCATCATCATAAATTACACTTTTTGGGATTGGATGTCATTCTCTTACTGGTATATCTAATTCTAAATTACATTTTTTATCTGATAATAATATAATAGAGAAAAATATTGGTCTGACCTCTTTTGGAAAATTTAATAACACCACCATAATCTGAATCATTTTTAGTTTTTATTAAAGATGATGAAATTTTAAATTGATTAGATGTAAATCCTAATTTAAATTTTGTAGACCCGACAAATAGTTGTCTAACAGTATCTTCAACTATACCATCATTATTATGTACATCAGTATGAGATATAAATTTTTCTTCACTTAAATTTTTATAATCACTAATATTTTTATAATCTTTTTTACCATTTACACCTTTTTCAGATGTTTCAGAATCATCATTTATATTATCATCATCTATATTATGATCATCATTATTATTATAAGATTCTTTAAGATCGGGCAAAGCCCTAGAACCTTCGGTTCGTTTATTATGATTATGATTATGGTCATTGTTAATAGTATAAGGTGTAGTCTACATATAAATTTTCTCTTGTTGAGCTAAACTATTTATATAAGATTTCAACAAATTAATATTTAAGTTTGAATATAATCCTATATAATTATCATCATCATATCTTTGCGGCATTTCTAATGTTTCTTGTTTATAAATTGTATCTCTATAATAAACTTGGCATAATAATTCTTCGTTATGTTTTTTACTTTCAATATGAATGTTATATTGATTTTGTTCATCAACAAATAATCTAATTTTTTCTTTGGAAAAAGATTTTAATTTTTTAACTAATTCTCTAATATTGATATAATTAATAATTTTATTTTCTATCCAATCAGTATTACTAATTGGTAATACTGCTCTAATAAAACCATAAACATTATCATGACCTGTTTTAACCATATTTTCTTTATTTAATTCCACATCAGCTACATCATTATATTTACTTACAATATCCATAAATTTTATAAATGGATCACCCGGGAAAATACAATAATTAGTTTCTATAGAAGGTAAACCTTTAGTCTGTTCTTTGAATATTTCGGCTTGCAATTCAAATAAAATATTTACATCTATACATGGATTATTATTATTATTATCAAAACATTTATTTTCAAATCCCGTTGATCTCGTCGAATAAGAAGAACAGAATGATGCGGACGAATATAATTTTTTTAAATTTGGTTTTTCCATTTTTTTATTTTTATTAGAAAAAATTTTATTTTTTTTTAAAATTTTATTAGAAAAAATTTTATTTTTTAATTTTTATTAGAAAAAATTTTATTTTTTAATTTTTATTAGAAAAAATTTCATTTTTTCTCATTTTATAAAAAAATTACTTTTTTTATGGTTTTAAAAATGATGTTACCAAATGTTGGTGGAGGTGCATATATCACGAATAATCGTGAATTAGAAATAGAGATAGAAAATTATATCATGAAAACTGGAGACGTTTTATCTGGTCCATTGCATCTTTCTATTCTTCCGCAACAAAATACAGAGTTAACAAATAAACAATATGTTGATACACAAATCAATGACTTAAGAGAAAAATATATAAACGATGTTTTGGTTCCACTGATGAATGAATTAAAGTTGCTTAAACTTAATGACAAATCATTAAACGAAAAATTATTAAAACTTGATAAAAAGGATAGAGAGCTAGAAGCAGATATAGCAAAACTTTTTGAAAAGATTTCAGAACAATCAAAAATTTTAATATTACTTTCTATAAATTTAACATCTGCAGTCATTAAAAATAAACATCAGATAAAAATGTTAAAAGAACAATTAGAAGATGAAATAGAAAAACTTCCTGAAAGAATTAAAAAAAATTTAAAGCAGTTACAAACTACATTCCAAAAAAGTGTTGATGAATTAAGTTCTAAAATTACTCAACAAATGAAAAAGATGAATAGAATAATAAATGAAGTAAACTCACTTAATCAAAAAGTTGATAAAATGAAAACTCTTAAAATCAATTTAGAAAATGAATTAAAGAAAAATTTACAAGAAAACTCTAAAGAAAATAAAGAACAGTTAGATTCTGTTAAAAGACAATTAGATGGTCTTAAAATTAAGTTAAATGCTCTTAAAACGGCGTTGAAGATGAATCAGGAGAAAATGCAAGTTAATAGAAAAGAAATTAAAGTACATCACACGCTGCTTGACGCAATAGATAAAGTGCAACGGAAAATTAATAAAGTTATCACGAAGTTGTTGGACATTCACACACGTAAATCTTAAACGGACCAAAGGTCCTCAGGTTACTAACCAATCGTAAATATTTTTCCCAAAAGTCAAATTTATTCCTAAAAAATGCCTATAATTTATAAACACAATCTTAAACATTTTGCTTCAAATCAAAGAATTGCTCATGAACCACGTATGAATCCTGTTTATCATTATGATAATAGAGAAACAGTTCACACGGAAGGAGCTGGCATCTTTTCTGGTATTGGAAGTATCGTTAACTTAATTAAAAATAATAAAGATTCGATTACATCTGCTGCAAAAGGAGCAGCTGCTATAGGTAGTACAGCTAGTACAATATCAAATGCTGTTAAGTCTCAAAACGAATTAAAACAACTAGAAGTTATTCGTAAACTTAGGAATGATTCTGAAGAACTAAAAAATTTAAAAAAACTTTCAGAGGAAACAGAAAACAAAATTGCTAACATAGCTGTGGGGGAAACCTTGAGGAGTGGAGCTCCGTCTGATAGTAAGCATAAGAAGAAATCAGGCGTAGCCATAAAACGTTCAATTGAAGAAATAAGAGGTAATGGCGTGAGCAGCAACCTTCGGTCTAACCAGCAAAGCTGTAGCGGAGCTGGTCTAGCAAAATTCTAAAATATATTTTTTAGTAAAATTTTTTTAGTAAAATTTTTTCGGTGTGTGAGAAAAAACAAAAAGTCAAATTATTTTTTATAAAAATGTCTTCGCTAATTGAAAATAAATTTGAATTAGATAAACCACCAGGTGTTAGTTATAATCAAAAAAAGAATGACTATATAAGAATTGCTATGAATCCCGGATCTTCTAGTAGAGTAAATACTGGAGGAGATTTAATTTTTGAAGTTGATAATCAACAAAGTTATACATATTTATCCGATTCGTTTTTACACTGTGAATATTCTTTATATAGTGATGCTAATTTTACAACACCATTACCAGAAACCGATAATATTGCATTAGAGAATAATTTTTTTCCAAGATTATTTACACAAATGCGTTTAGATGTTGCAACTCAAAATATAGAAACAATAAGTGATTCTCCAGGTGTAATTGATACAATGCTTGGATTTGTAACAATTGGTGAAAATAATAAAAAGCATGAAATCGAAGGTTGGTTTCCTGATACTGATGATGGTATAATTGTTGATGATTTAACTCACGCTGGAACAGATGCCGCAGGAATTGCGAAAGATGTAGAAAATATTGCAAAACATTTAAATAAAACAAACAATAGTGCATATAAAGAAAGACGTGAATTTAACAAGAAAAGTAAACAGAGTAAATTGGTCATTGTCTCCATTATTCGGATATTTAGATTATGATAAAATATCATATCAATTAAAATTTAAATTAATAATTCATCGCACAGCACATAATGAATTAATCTTTTTTGGTAAGACTGGAAAAAAAGCATATTTAAAAATTGATAGACTTGAATGGTGGATTAAGCATATTACTCCTAGTTTAGAGGTTGAAACAGCTATTGCAAAAAGATTAAATACTAACAAACCAATTCTAGTAAGTTTTATGAAGCGTACTGCTAGTTCAGTAACTTTTTCCGAACAAAGATTTAACTGGCATTTTACTAGAACTTCGAATACTCCAAGATATTTATTACTAACTTTTCAAAGAAACAATTCTCCAAGTTTTGATAAGAACAACAATCTTTTCCATATTAATACAATTCGAAGTTTACAAGTTTCATTAAATCAAACCCGATATCCAATTGATCCATTAAGATTCGATGATAGCAATAATCAATTTATGGAAGGATATGATTCTTATCGAAATCTTTGTATAGAATTTGGAGTTGAACCACAATTAACTCCTGGAGATTGGAGACATTTATATCCTGTTTTCTGTTTCGATTTAAGTGCACAATCAGAAGATATTATCAAGACTGGTTGTGATGTAACAATTAATATTGAAAAGAAAGATTCCACAACTTCATTGATGGCTTATGGTTTATTGCTAGAAGATGTAAAATATTCTATTGAAATTCTTAATGGAAAGATGGCAAGGATAGGCTAAAGCCAGAGGAGCTTCGCTCCGATTAATTAATTTTTTTTGATAACTTAAAATTTTGACAACTAGAATAGATTAAAAATTTTTGATAACTTAAAATTTTTTAATAACTAGAATAGATTAAAAATTCTTAACTTAAAATGTTTCATAACTAGAATAGATTAAAAAAATTCTTAGATTAAAATTTATTCATAACTAGAATAGATTAAAATTTTTGATAACTTAAAATTTTTTATTAAAAATGTCGCAAGCGAAAAGTAATAATAATAAAACTGTTGAATTAAAATTACGTAATATTGTTGACAAAAATACCCCTAAAACTATTACGATTAACAAAAAAAAGTATTACATAAGTAAACCAATTATAGAGAATATTCAATTACAAGAAGAAAAGAATGGCGGGATTCTCCCATTTATTCCACTAATAATAGGAGGCATAGCAGCAGCAGGAAGTGTTGCAGGTGGGACAGCTGGTATTGTTCAAGCAGTAAATAAATATTGATCGCCCACCTATCACGTTTGACTGTGTTCTTCGGGATCACCTGATTGTTCGTGCCATTAATGCTGTCGATTTCAACAAATCTGTGCTGTTGCTGATTTTTGCTTGTTGTTGGCATTTGGGTGTTCATATCAGGAAATTGAATTTCACTAAAATTGCAATTTTGGTCGTATGATGTTTCATTTATCATTCGTTGAATTTGCTCTTCGGAGAGTCCGCTGATCACAGGATGCCTATCAAAATTCAGCATACCATTCCAAGCCATGGCTTATGATTAAATGACCATGCGCAATCTCATAATATTCTTTGGTAATATAATGGTAGCTTTCATGGTAGCTGGTCGGATCTCTGTCACTGCTCCGGATTAGATGTCTTTGCTGATGGCTTTCTTTTAAGTTTTTCTGGTGTTGCTCTGCGGATTTCATCGAGACAAATTGCAAAATAGGTTCATTTCTGGTGGTGGATTCGATTTTCCAGTTTTTACTTTCGGACTCTGAGTCGCTGTAATTCTGTAGTGCAATTTTTGTATAATTATATACTTGCATTACAAATTGGTTTAAAATTTCTATTGCCCTGCAGATTTGTCAATTTTTGGCTCATTTTTGGCTCCTACTTACTGGATATCTTCATTTTCTGGTCATCTTCAATTTTTTCTCGGACTAGCACATGTTTTCATAGATTTCAGTTCCTACTCAACTCATGGCTAGACGTATGGCGCCAGTGGAGGATAGAAATCCCGAAATTTCCAAGCCAGATTTCATTGACGATTCTCAAGGCACTAATAGTTCGATTTCATTAGATATTTCCAACGTCAAGCCAGGTATACTCTGTGAAGTAGAAGGCTGCCAGGCACGGTACGCCTCCTCAGGAGGCATTAAGCACATGGAGAGGCATTCATACGGTGTACTACCAGGTAGTGTTCCCCAGACGTGGCTAATCAAGCATCAGAAAATCATATGTACTTGCAATCGTATTATTTCAATTTTTAGACAGTCATCGCATTCGCATAAATGTCCGAGAAGAGGTGACCATGCATGTTTAACTGACCAACCGTCCGCTACTTCACAATCCTCTTCAACCTTGACGCTCCCTTCATTAGAAGATGTTTTCAGCCTGCCTCGACCAACATTGAAGCACATTCCAGTGAGATCTCGTCAAGCATTCGCATCAGTTTTCTCTGGCGATCTGCGCAAATTAGTTTCAACTAACACTGTTGAAGCATGGACGCAGTTTTTCATGCTTCCAAAATGTGTTCTGCCGTCGCAAAAACGTGGAGGTCGTAATGTGAAGCGCCCAGATATCAGTTCATTCTGTCGTCGATGGGCAAATGGCGAATGGAGGAGCTTTGGGAGATGGCAGAAAACAGTGCAAGAACTTTTAAAGGCAAGCAGTCACAGTCCAGTGTAATTACTAAAGATAAAGATACACAGATTCAGGCAGCCATCAGTTTCGTACAAGACGCACTCTATGGGAAAGCCGCTCGCACTCTTACTTCAACTGGAATAGCTCCTAATACTGAAGAGACTTGGAGAATTTTATCGGAAAAGCACCCAGCGGCAAGAGAACCCATGCAACAGTTTACGGATACCCCCCCCTATTCAGTTGCCAAGTGATTTTGATATTCGAAGCATCCTGCGCTCCTTTCCATTAGACACCGCTTGTTGTTCAACTGGACTGCGTTGTCAACATTTTATTGAATCAGCGGAAGCAATATTGCCTGTTCCTAATTATTCTTCACTTCGGAATGTGATCAATCTACTTCTTAGAGGTGACGCTCCTTCAGAAGTAAAATGTATTTTGGCTAGTGCAAACCTTACTGCCCTGAACAAAGGCGAGAGAGACGTACGTCCAATCGCTGCAGGAGAAATTTTGCGACGTTTGGTTAGTAAATGTGTATGTGCTACTTTGAAGACTAAGGTGGAAAGCATTCTCAGACCTCATCAATTTGGAGTGGCTTGTAGTGCAGGTACAGAAAAGATAATCCACAACTTAAGGTCGGTGATCGATGAACATTGGTTGGACAGAGACTTTGTAGTTTTTAAGGTTGATATGCAAAATGCCTTCAATCGAGTATCCCGCCAACAGATTTCCGATGAGTGTACGCAGGAAATACCTGAAATTTTGCCCTGGCTGTCAAGTTGTTATTCACAACAACCAATTTTGCGGCATCGACTGGGAAAGTTGAAGTCAGAAACAGGTGTTCAACAGGGAGATCCCCTTGGACCACTTCTCTTTTCTATGGCACTCAATCCTGTCATACGGAGCATCTCGCAAAATATTCCTCTTATATCACAGGCATGGTATTTGGATGACGGGGTTTTCTGTGGCTCTTTAGATTCTATACAGAGGGTTCTAGCTCTGCTTCAATCGACCTCGAGCACCACTGGCTTGCATGTTAACTTGTCTAAGTGTGAAGCTTTCAGTAGAGGAAGCTTGATGGAGCTGAATGATGGAATAAAGAAAAGCAGTTCCCCTAATCTTGAGATTCTTGGGGCACCCATTGGAGACAATGAGTTTTGTTGTTCGTTCATCAGGAGTAAAGTCAAGAAAGCAAATCTTTTGCTGCAACAGTTGAAGACTATATACAATCCACAAGTGGCCCTCTCCATTCTACGTCGCTGCTCTGGATTCTGCCGACTTGCTCATCTTGCTAGAACGACTCCAGTTGGTATAACGAGTAAAACTTTGTTGGAATTTGATACTGACATTCGCGAAACACTTGAGGAGACTGTCGCAATATAGTGTTCAGACGCAGCATGGCAACAAGCTCAGCTTTCCATTCGAAGAGGAGGTCTTGGCCTGTGATCAGTTTCACAGCATTCTGGGGCAGCATTTATTGCTTCCTTTATGAAATCTGGTGTGCATCCATCAACTTACCAATACGTACATGACGCAATCGAATACTAGAATTGAAAGCGTAAATGCAGGAGATTGCTTCAAAGAGGAGGAACTAACAAAAGATACATCAATTACTCAGCATAAATTATCTGACAAAATAGATGAAACATCGTGGAAGGGATTGGTTGCTAAAGCCTCTCCAGCTGATCAAATACGTTTGATGAACATTGTAGAGCCGCATGAAGCGGATAGTAGTATATAGTGTGACATCCGGCGCGACGCTTCGCTTCGCTTTGCTCCGCTTCGCTTGCGCCGGATGTCACACTTTTGCGGGTTTTTTCAAAAAATCAAAATTTCAAAAATTTCAAAAATTTAGGTAGACTTCAAATTTCACGTGGCCGAAGGCCGAAGGGCGAAAATTTAGGTAGTGACAAATTTTCAAAAAAATCAAAATTTCAAAAATTTAGGCGGTCTCAAAATATTACGTAATCGAAAATTTAGGCGGTCTGAAAATATCACGTGGACGAAAATTTAGGCGGTCTTAAAATATCACGTAATCTAAAAAATATCACGTGGTCGAAAAATATCACGTAGCCGAAGGCCGAAAATGTAGGCAGATGAAAATTTAGGTAGACCAAAAAATATCACGTAGTCCTAATATACCAGAAGAGTGTATTCAAAATATTTCTTTAAAAATGGAAACCTCAACGGGGGAAGCCTCAGAAATGGAAGGAATCTGAGTGATCTGATGTCCATTCATTGTCTTAGTTGATCCGTGAAAAAATTATTTTTTATTTTCATGAGAAAACAATTTTTATTTCCATGACATATATATCTTTTATTGTTAAAAAAATGATGTTACCAAACGTTGGTGGAGGTGCATATATCCCGAATAATCGTGAATCAGAAATAGAAATAGAAAATTATATCATGAAAACTGGAGACGTTTTATCTGGTCCATTGCATCTTTCTATTCTTCCGCAACAAAATACAGAGTTAACAAATAAACAATATGTTGATGCACAAATCAATGACTTAAGAGAAAAATATATAAACGATGTTTTGGTTCCACTGATGAATGAATTAAAGTTGCTTAAATCATCATTTATATTATCATCATCTATATTATTATCATCATTATTATTATAAGATTCTTTAAGATCGGGCAAAGCCCTAGAACCTTCGGTTCGTTTATTATGATTATGATTATGGTCATTGTTAATAGTATAAGGTGTAGTCTACATATAAATTTTCTCTTGTTGAGCTAAACTATTTATATAAGATTTCAACAAATTAATATTTAAGTTTGAATATAATCCTATATAATTATCATCATCATATCTTTGCGGCATTTCTAATGTTTCTTGTTTATAAATTGTATCTCTATAATAAACTTGGCATAATAATTCTTCGTTATGTTTTTTACTTTCAATATGAATGTTATATTGATTTTGTTCATCAACAAATAATCTAATTTTTTCTTTGGAAAAAGATTTTAATTTTTTAACTAATTCTCTAATATTGATATAATTAATAATTTTATTTTCTATCCAATCAGTATTACTAACTGGTAATACTGCTCTAATAAAACCATAAACATTATCATGACCTATTATAACCATATTTTCTTTATTTAATTCCACATAAGCTACATCATTATATTTACTTACAATATCCATAAATTTTATAAATGGATCACCCGGGAAAATACAATAATTAGTTTCTATAGAAGGTAAACCTTTCGTCTGTTCTTTGAATATTTCGGCTTGCAATTCAAATAAAATATTTACATCTATACATGGATTATTATTATTATTATCAAAACATTTATTTTCAAATCTCGTTGATCTCGTCGAATAAGAAGAACAGGATGATGCGGACGAATATAATTTTTTTAAATTTGGTTTTTCCTTTTTTTTATTTTTATTAGAAAAAATTTTATTAGAAAAAATTTTATTTTTTAATTTTTATTAGAAAAAATTTTATTTTTTAATTTTTATTAGAAAAAATTTCATTTTTTCTCATTTTATAAAAAAATTACTTTTTTTATTGTTTTAAAAATGATGTTACCAAACGTTGGTGGAGGTGCATATATCCCGAATAATCGTGAATTAGAAATAGAGATAGAAAATTATATCATGAAAACTGGAGACGTTTTATCTGGTCCATTTCATCTTTCTATTCTTCCGCAACAAAATACAGAGTTAACAAATAAACAATATGTTGATGCACAAATCAATGACTTAAGAGAAAAATATATAAACGATGTTTTGGTTCCACTGATGAATGAATTAAAGTTGCTTAAACTTAATGACAAATCATTAAACGAAAAATTATTAAAACTTGATAAAAAGGATAGAGAGCTAGAAGCAGATATAGCAAAACTTTTTAAAAAGATTTCAGAACAATCAAAAATTTTAATATTACTTTCTATAAATTTAACATCTGCAGTCATTAAAAATAAACATCAGATAAAAATGTTAAAAGAACAATTAGAAGATGAAATAGAAAAACTTCCTGAAAGAATTAAAAAAAATTTAAAGCAGTTACAAACTACATTCCAAAAAAGTGTTGATGAATTAAGTTCTAAAATTACTCAACAAATGAAAAAGATGAATAGAATAATAAATGAAGTAAACTCACTTAATCAAAAAGTTGATAAAATGAAAACTCTTAAAATCAATTTAGAAAATGAATTAAAGAAAAATTTACAAGAAAACTCTAAAGAAAATAAATAACAGTTAGATTCTGTTAAAAGACAATTAGATGGTCTTAAAATTAAGTTAAATGCTCTTAAAACGGCGTTGAAGATGAATCAGGAGAAAATGCAAGTTAATAGAAAAGAAATTAAAGTACATCACACGCTGCTTGACGCAATAGATAAAGTGCAACGGAAAATTAATAAAGTTATCACGAAGTTGTTGGACATTCACACACGTAAATCTTGATCATAAACGTAAATCTTAGCGCAAATATTAACGTAAATATTTTTCCCAAAAGTCAAATTTATTCCTAAAAAATGCCTATAATTTATAAACACAATCTTAAACATTTTGCTTCAAATCAAAGAATTGCTCATGAACCACGTATGAATCCTGTTTATCATTATGATAATAGAGAAACAGTTCACACGGAAGGAGCTGGCATCTTTTCTGGTATTGGAAGTATCGTTAATTTAATTAAAAATAATAAAGATTCGATTACATCTGCTGCAAAAGGAGCAGCTGCTATAGGTAGTACAGCTAGTACAATATCAAATGCTGTTAAGTCTCAAAACGAATTAAAACAACTAGAAGTTATTCGTAAACTTAGGAATGATTCTGAAGAACTAAAAAATTTAAAAAAACTTTCAGAGGAAACAGAAAACAAAATTGCTAACATAGCTGTGGGGGAAACCTTGAGGAGTGGAGCTCCGTCTGATAGTAAACATAATGAAAATAAAAATAATGAAAAAAACAATTGAAGAAATAAGAGGTAATGGCGTGAGCAGCAACCTTCGGTCTAACCAGCAAAGCTGTAGCGGAGCTGGTCTAGCAAAATTCTAAAATTATATTTTAGTAAAATTTTTTCTGTGTGTGAGAAAAACAAAAAAGTCAAATTATTTTTTATAAAAATGTCTTCTCTTATCGAAAGCAAATTTAGATTAGACGAACCTCCGTTCGTCAGTTACAATCAAAAAAAGAATGACTATATAAGAGTTGCTATGAATCCCGGATCTTCCAGTAGAGTAAATACTGGAGGAGATTTAATTTTTGAAGTTGATAATCAGCAGAGTTATTTATATTTACCTGGTTCCTTTTTACACTGTGAATATTCTTTATATAGTGATGCCAATTTTACAACACCATTACCAGAAACCGATAATATTGCATTAGAGAATAATTTTTTTCCAAGATTATTTACACAAATGCGTTTAGATGTTGCAACTCAAAATATAGAAACAATAAGTGATTCTCCGGGTGTAATTGATACAATGCTTGGATTTGTAACAATTGGTGAAAATAATAAAAAGCATGAAATCGAAGGTTGGTTTCCTGATACTAATGATGGCATAATTGTTGATGATTTATCTCACGCTGGAACAGATGCAGCAGGAATTGCGAAAGATGTAGAAAATATTGCAAAACATTTAAATAAAACAAACAATAGTGCATATAAAGAAAGACGTGAATTTAACAAGAAAAGTAAACAGAGTAAATTGGTCATTGTCTCCATTATTCCGATACTTAGATTACAATAAAATATCATATCAATTTAACTTTAAATTAATAATTCATCGTACAACAAATAATGAATTAATCTTTTTTGGTAAGACTGGAAAAAAAGCATATTTAAAAATTGATAGACTTGAATGGTGGATAAATCATATTACTCCTAGTTTAGAGGTTGAAACAGCTATTGCAAAAAGATTAAATACTAACAAACCAATTCCAGTAAGTTTTATGAAGCGTACTGCTAGTTCAGTAACTTTTTCCGAACAAAGATTTAACTGGCATTTTACTAGAACTTCGAATACTCCAAGATATTTATTACTAACATTTCAAAGAAATAATTCTCCAAGTTTTGATAAGAACAATAATCTTTTTCATATTAATACAATTCGAAGTTTACAAGTTTCATTAAATCAAACCCGATATCCAATTGATCCATTAAGATTCGATGATACCAATAATCAATTTATGGAAGGATTTGATGCTTACAGAAATCTTTGTATAGAATTTAGAGTTGAACCACAATTAACTCCTGGAGATTGGGGACATTTATATCCAATTTTCTGTTTCGATTTAAGTGCACAATCAGAAGATATTATTAAAAATGGTTGTGATGTAACAATTAATATTGAAAAGAAAGATTCCACAACTTCATTGATGGCTTATGGTTTATTGCTAGAAGATGTAAAATATTCTATTGAAATTCTTAATGGAAAGATGGTTAGGATCGGTTAATCACCTGAGGACCTTTGGTCAGATAGGCTAAAGCCAGAGGAGCTTCGCTCCGATAGGTTAGTAACCTGAGGATCTTTGGTCCGATCGGCTAAAGCCTCTGAACAAAGTTCTATTGGTTAATTAAAAATTCTTAACTTAAAATTTTTCCTAACTTAAAATTTTTTTATTAAAGATGTCGGAAGCGAAAAGTAATAATAATAAAACTGTTGAATTAAAATTACGTAACATTGTTGACAAAAATACACCTAAAACTATTACGATTGACAAAAAGAAATATTACATAAGTAAACCAATGATAGAGAATATTCAATTACAAGAAAAAAAGAATGGCGGGATTCTCCCATTAATTCCACTAATAATAGGTGGCATAGCAGCAGCAGGAAGTGTTGCAGGTGGGACAGCTGGTATTGTCCAAGCAGTAAATAAAAATAAATCAGAGAAGGCAGCATTAGAAGAACAAAAACGTCATAATAGAGAGTTAAAGAAAGTTGCTAAGGGAGAAGGAATAGTAGATAATTTTATTAGTAAATTAAATTTAGTTGATGAAGGAAAACGAGTTCTTAAAAAAATTCTCCACAATGTTGATGATTTGATTGAAATTAAAGGAACAAAAGATGGTTCTGGAATATATCTAAGTCCTAGTATGATTCGGTAATAACCTCAGGACCTTTGGTCCGATAGGCTAAAGCCTCTGAACAAAAGTGATCGGCTAAAGCCAGAGGAGCTTCGCTCCGATAGGTTAATAACCTGAGGACCTTTGGTCCGATCGGCTAAAGCCTCAGAACCTTTGGTTCTATAGGTTAATAACCTGAGGACCTTTGGTCCGATCGGCTAAAGCCTCAGAACCTTTGGTTCTATTAGGTAAAACATTTATTTTATCTTTTGAAATGAATTCTACAAATTCCGAAAAGTTAATTAAATTAAAAATTTCAAATCTAGATCTAATGGATTATCTCTTAAAAGTACATAAAACCTCAAATTGCCAGCACACCGGTCGGCTGCACAGCGGTCGGCTGCACACTGGAGGGGATATACAAAAACATTAGAAAACTTTCCTGGATTTATTTGGAGTAAATATTCGAAAGAAAAACATCTTCCTGGTCATTCATATACCGGTCCAGGAACTCGATTAGATATAAGACTAGATGAGAATAATAATCCAAAACCAGGTGAAGAACCAATAAATAGAGTAGATGCCGCCGCTTATAGACATGATTTAGCTTATCGAAATCATGATCTAAGTTCTCGACATGCAGCTGATAAGAAGATGATTCAAGAATTAGATAGTATTCAAAATCCTACATTTAGAGAAAAAATTGAAAGAATGTTTGTTAAGAAAGCTTTACAAGCTAAAATATTATTCGGTCAGGGTTTAAATGAAACGACAGCAAAGCTGTCTGAGAGCAACGCTCGAACCTACGCGTCCGAAATCCACAAGGAATACAGAAGGCCTAAATATTTATTGAAAGTAAAAGTATTTAATAAAGATGATATTTGGAGTGCTGATCTTATTCATATGCCGAATGATTCTGATTATAAATACGCATTGACCGTTATAGATTTATATGCACGATACGCTTGGGTAAAGCCTTTAAAAAACAAAAGTGGTCTATCAGTTAAATATGCGTTTGAAGAAATCGTTAAAGAAAGTAAGAGAAAGCCAAAAAAATTGTTTGTTGATAAAGGGTCGGAATTTTATAACCTAAACGTTCAGCCACTATTTGAAACAGACAAAAGTCATCGCCAAGGCTCAGTTTATTCAACTGAAAATGCAGGAAAGGCTGTAGTAATTGAGCGATTCAATCGGACGTTAAAAAATAAATTATTCAAGAAATTTACTCAGCAAGGAAATCAGAAATGGTTGAAGATATTACCAGGAGTTGTAGAAGAGTATAACAATAAGATTCATTCAGGTATTGAAGAAACCCCAAAGAATGCTTCTGACGACCCTGATTTGATAAGAAAAAAAATATTCGAGAATAATTATTCGAATGAGAGTAATCCGAATTTGCAGAAACTTAAGCCGAAATTTAAAATTGGTGATAGAGTTAGAATATTTAAGTATAAGAATAAATTTGAAAAGGGGTTCGTCGGATACTGGACGAAAGAGATATTTGAAGTTTGTAAAATAAATCAAACTTATCCGATTATTTACGAAATCAAAGATTTAGATGATGAAGATATCAGAGGCCGATTTTATCAAAATAAATAATAACGAAGCGAGCTTTAACCTTTAGGTGGCGCTTTAGCTAGCTAGCTTCGCTTGATTTTTAATTATCATTATTATTGGAACTAACGTTTCGGGAATGAAATTCCCTTGTTTAATTCTAACATAATATCAAGAAATGGAACTCCTTTTTGTAATTTATATAAAACATAAAGACATAATTGTAAGTTGTTCCTGGTTTTTGAATTTGAAATGTATTATAAGTTCCATTGCCAAGTAATTTTTTAACTTCGTTTGTTGAAGGCAATCCATAAGAGTCGAAAAAGTAATTATCTCGATTTTTATTAAAGATACCTGAAGACCAATGTATTCCTTTTTCATCTGACGTATGAAGATTTGTTATGAAATTTATAGTTATTGTTGGCTTATTTTTTAGGAATTGTAATTCGTCTCTCATCAATATGTGAAAATTCTTTATTCCCAATTGATTTGCGATTTTCTTTAAATCGAAATTTGTAGTTGTTTGCGTTCCATATAATTTAAAAAAATCATTTATGTTGCTCATTTTATAATAAAAAAATTTCTTATAGGGTCCCCTAGAAGTCAGAAGGGGGGGTATTGATTTAAAACTGTTCCACAATGACGACTTTCCTTACTACTTAGTCAGAAGGGGGTATTGATTTAAAACTGTTTCATAATGATGACTTTCCTTACTACTTAGTCAGAAGGGGGTATTGATTTAAAACTGTTCCACAATGATGACTTTCCCTACTACTTATTCGATTTTGAAATGATTTAATTTAATCTAAATTAAAAAGGTACGTGGTAAGGAATCAGTTTATTAGCAGAGTTAGTGCTTAGCACATCTTTTATCAATAGTATTTCATCCCTCATCAATAGGTGAAAATTCTTTATTCCCAATTGATTAGCGATCTCATTTAAATCGAAATTCGTAGTTGTTTGTTTGCCGTATAATTTTAAAACTTAGTCATGTTATTAACCTGAGGACATATATCGCCTATATTATTACTCAGTATAACTGTCGGATTTTCATCATTCATTTTAAAGGAAATAAATTCCAATAACTGCAATAATGTCTACTTCTTGTACAGAAAAATAAAAACAACGGCAGTGTATTTTGCATCAAATGTAATAATACAACAATCAGTCTTATCACACAATTGTACAACAGCAGAGTCTCATGGTAGTAGACTGGAGAACAAAAGAAAATTTAATTACATTTCAAAATCATCCAAAATGCGTTACTACTAAGTTCCATGAATCATGCTTAAATATCAAAGATTATGTTACATACCGAAATATAGATCTATACAATAGCAGTCTCATGGTAGTAGACTGGAGAACAAAAGAAAATTTAATTACATTTCAAAATAATGCAAAATGCGTTACTACTAAGTTCCATGAATCATGCTTAAATATCAAAGATTATGTTACATACCGAAATATAGATCTATACAATAGCAGTCTCATGGTAGTAGACTGGTGAACAAAAGAAAATTTAATTACATTTCAAAATAATCCAAAATGCGTTACTACTTATAAAGAAGTCTTCATAAATATGTATGCATCAAATATGTATGTACATTGCACATATCTTAAAAAGTGAAACAACACAGTTAATGTTCATTCATCTTGGGAACCAAACCTCATTTCTTCTATAGTTGTCGGTTGATTCAATTTTTCTATATAAATTTTGATTTCTTAAAAATGTTTTCTAACAAAACTAATGGGCATTGATGAATTTAAAAATAATACGTGTGGTAGAATTAGATCTGATAAGTTCATCAAGAAATAACAATAACTTACGTTATAGGAAATTCTAAATAGTTCCAAGTTTGCCACAAATCTGTTCTTTTTATTGTCACTCAATTCCAGAATTCTTTTAAATCCATAACCTTGATAAGCAGCACTTCTCAGCAACGACCCATGGTGTACTTTATCACTTGCAATCAGTTTTGAAGTCATAGTAGCACTATCCTCGATGGTAATGAAATGTTCTTTTGTAACATTGAACTGAGGAATTGTAGTAGTGGTCAGATACTGTTCTATTTTTACTGTAATATCCTCCACTTGTTTTTGAGAGTCCAATTTGTTCTTCTTTCTCGATTGAATTTCTAACTTCCACTCTTCAAAGTATTTATTCGCAGTTTCTTTGTGCTCTTCTTTAATTAATTTTAGTAAAATCGGCATGTAAAACGAAAAAACTTCCGCGGCAGTGCGTTTTGGCATTTTGGAATGAAGAAAGAAAACAGTCACTAGTTATGATTAATGGAATTGTAAAATGAAGTCTTACTTCCTACATGCTGCAATATATTCCACGTCATTTTAATCTTTAATACGGGTAACAGCTGCTTGTTCTGTATTTCAATGGTTCAGGAATGCCAGAAGCATGCGGATATCAGCTGTTCCCTACAATTGGGAGGTTCATCAGAGTGCAAAGCAGTAACAATAACAGGCATTGTGAGAGATTGTGTTATATTCTTAAAGAAATATTATTAGTCACATGATATATTTTAAAAACCTGAAAGATGGATAAAATTCATGAATTTGAAATTCTCAACTTTTATGATTTTCGGTGTCCTGGAACGGACATGATTTTAAGGGCGGGTGTAAAATTGTAATTCTCAAATTTTGAGATTCTTAACTTTTATGATTTTTTCGGTGTCCTGGAACGGTCATGATTTAAGCGAGAAAATTGTAATTCTGAAATTTGAGATTCTCAACTTTTATGATTTTCGGTGTCCTGGAACGGTCATGATTTTGGGGGTGAAAATTGTAATTCTCAAATTTTGAGATTTTGAAAAATTTGAAAAATTGGGTATTTTTAAAAACGCCTAAATTTATGAATTTATGTCTTAAAAACCTGAAAGAGGGTTAAAATTCATGAATTTAGACCATTTAAAAAGTACCATTTTTTTGAAAAATCGGTATCTTTAAAAACGACTAAATTCATGAATTTAGGTCTTAAAAACCTGAAAAAGGGTTAAAATTCATGAATTTATGTCGTTTTTAAAGATACTATTTTTTTGAATTTTATGGTGTCCTGGAACGGTCTTTTGCCCATTACTATGAACGTGGTAAATGGCATGTTTATTAATGTCTACAATCCTCAACAAGTATGATTGTAATAGAAGTGTGATAGCCTTATATACAAAAGCTGCACAATAGCAACGAATCACAGACACGCATGATGACTCATCATGAACGATATACAGGGACTGTTGAAATTATTTCTTCATCACAAAGGGGACAAAATATAGTTTCCAAGGGTACATAGCATGTAGAACACATGGCAAAATGAGAACATGGCAACAAGAGAAGGGATTTTTCCCGTTCGAAACACCTAATGCAGTTCCGTTCACATAATAATTCAAACGTCTCTATTTCTAATTTCTTTCTGAAGTCACTTTCATTGATAAAACATTTCGATAAATCAATTGAAGGTTTCACTTTTTTATCTCCGATTCAGAAAGTTCCAATTTCATCCTCCTAATTTCACTGTCTTTATAATGTAGCATTGAGAAATCTTCTATCTAACTACGATCCAAATTAGCATTTATGGTATGCTCATCCAGATCCATTAGTCGTTCAACTAAATCACCAGCTTTGATATTTTCATTTAGATATGTAACAGTTTCTATAGCCTTTTATCGAATGACCAACGTTTCTTGCAACAATCCATGAAATTGGGAAACTAGTCATCAATATTCACATCATCAAACAACTTCGCGGTTCGTATTTACATGTTCGAAACATGTTCCGATTGGTAATTCGGAACATGTTCCTATCCATGTTCGCATCCACTACCAGCGCGTCCACAAAACTAACTACTGTGGTTTTTATAAAAGCTCAAATATAAATAACAATTTTTTCAGTGTCAGTATACAATAACATATGTATACGTTTTTTAAAATGGAGCGCGAGCATGAAATGATGCAAGGGACAATTTGTTTTAACAGACGATTTGTAATCTGTGTCATTACAACTCCCAAACTTTTATAAAGCCGATTACATCCGTATTAATAATATTTTAAGTACAATTGACTGGTCGGATATTTATCGGAGTGCTCCGACAACACAGTGCTTTTGGGACAGTATCTGCTCTATTTTGAATGGAATTATATGTGACGAAAGTCTTGTTCCTTTAACGCATAAGCGCAGTACTGCCAAATATCCAAAATACGTCCGCCGCCTTCTTCGGAAGAAACGCATGCTTTACAATTCCAGAAGGAGCAATGATTGCTTATAAGAACGCCTGTTCTGAATGCAAGACAGCTGTTCATCGATATCAATGTACATATGAGGCAAAAATGCTCCAAACAATTATTTTCTTACGTACGCAATCGCTTAGGCCTGCAATCAGTGATACCTTCTCTGACTGACGAAACTCTGCAAACAATGCAATATATGATAATCATGAAAAAGCCTTGAAATTCAACGATTATTTTGTGTCTCTTTTGGTTGACGATGATTGCTTGTCGCCTGACTTCGAGTTACTTACTGACAAGTCTCTCAGTAATGCTGAATTCCCCGCGACGTAATCATGAAGAAGCTTCTGCTCCAACCTCCGAAGTTCTCAATTACTCCTGATATTTACCCTCCTATTTTTTTGAAGAATCTTGCTTCTGTTTTGGGAATTCCTTTCCAATTATTATTTGAGTCCTCTTTCTCTTCGGGATATTTGCCTATCATTTGGAAGCAATCAACTATTATACCGTGCTTTAAAAAAAGGAAACAAGTCTCATTTATCTAAGTACAGGCCCATTGCCTTGACTAGTGTTGTCTGCAAAGTCATGGAATCTATCATCACAGACAAGCTTTCTAAGTACCTTGCCACAAATAGCCTTCTATCCGACGACCAGCACGGATTTATTAAGCAGAGATCACCATGCACTGAACTCATAACCTCTTTAAATCAATGGACTCTGGCAAATGACAGCAGGTATCAGACTTATGTAGTCCACATCGACTTCGCACGAGCTTTCGACTCGGTATGTCATCGCAAGCTCCTTCTCAAGTTGACTGGCTTTGGTATAAAATTTGAACTTTACAGATGGTTGGAGTGTTATCTTTCTGGCAGAGTGCAACAGGTACGCATTGCTGATAATACATCCAATCTACTTCCTATCAAGAGTAGCATCCCACAGGGATCTGTTATCGGGCCATGGCTTTTTCTTATGTATATAAATGACATTACTACGACGGCTGATAATGATTGCACAATTAGGTTATTCGCAGATGATGTGAAGATTTATCAAGTCATCAAGGATGACTACAACAAACCTCTTCGTGATACGCTTTCCCGACTTACAAAGTAGTCGAACTCCTGGCAGCTGACACCTTCAATCGATAAGTGGCAAGTTGTTACATATAAAGGTAGAAAAAATACAAATGATCCAGTCTACATGTACTTTTTAGATGGCACCCCCATCAACCGATCAACTCATGTGTGTGATATTGGTGTGCATTTTTCAAGTACGAGTAGTTTATCCTTTTCTACTCATTGTCAAGCTATATCATCCAAAGGTTTATCTCGTGCTTATTTGATACTGAGGACTTTTTCAAGTAATGATCCTGACGTTCTCATGAAGGCTTATTGCACGTTCATCCGTCCTATTATGGAATATTGTACTCAAATCTGGAGCCCACATTTGATTAAAGACATAATCGTAAAATACTCGTAAAATTGGTTGAGAAAGTTCACCTATTGATCGTCACCACAGTGATCCAAGAAAGTTCTTTTTTTGTCATCGAGTTTTAAGAATATGGAATTCTTTACCGGAACATGTTGTCTCATCACCGTCCCTTTTGATTTTTAAGAGACGCCTGAAAACTTTTGACCTCACACCATTTTGTGTAATTTTTCATTGAGTTGTGTATTAGGCCCAATGTAAGCGTTCTCTGGAACCATTTGTGGCCTTTTGCTTTTGCAATAAATGAAATAAATAGATACAAAAAATAATGTTTCTACAATGATTTTTTGACAAGGAAGGATTATATATAAAATTATTTTTCCAATGTAAAATCTCGATTCAAATCTTTCAGTTCCTTCAGTTCCTTTGTATAGAGAGCATATGCGCACACTACAGCAGGCTCATGATCAAAAGACGAAACGCTGCAGATATTCATTTAAACTGTTTTAGTATGATTAGGTCGAAGAATATACAGGTGTATCTGCATATCGCCAGACATTGTTCCTGTAATGTCACCTGCAGTTACTATTATGCTAGTAAATCTGAATTAAAAGTTTTATAGAACACCTGTGTTTTTAAAGCAGTATGAAGCTTACATATTCAAATACCCCAGTTCTAGAATTTGTTTTGAAAGTTGGAAGATATTAGAATATTCGTCCTTACTTTAAGGGTGCTCTTTCAACAATCATAGCAGACATGGGAGATGGTCATACTTAATGTTCCCGGTAACTAAAATTATCTTTCATACATTTCCGTGACCACAGTACCAGTGTAAGCGTGGTAACATATTACGGATAATAGTTACAAAAGTCTTTTCCACACTCCCGTGGAAGTCACATTTTCTATCCAGCTTTCATCATAACACAAATCTGCATGAATTTCAACCCAAAAGCAACACAATCTGTGTGAACTTTAATGACATTCACAGTGACAAGTTTGACCCTTGGAAATTATTCCACAGCAATTAGGAGTACCGCAAATCAATTTCATAAGACCGATTTATTGCAAATGAAATATTAAAACCCTCATCATGCCAAAATTGTTAAAAATGGGGATTATGGTAAACTTCCTGACGTAAAACCTGTGTACCGCGATCCAATATTTCTCACACACATACAATGATGAGTGCGACGAGGCAAATATATGAGAATCATGCGAATATAAAAGCACATATATAAAGATAGATAGAAAATAAAAAAAACTCATAAACAATATAAAATCCTTTAGGCCTATTAGGCAATTTTGTGAATACATTTAATGGGAATTGTTCAGAACCAGTGAAAATGCATACTATAATAGACTGGACAGGGCATGGAATGTCTATTATGAATGAATTAGGTAGCTGGATCAAATTGTCATAAAGTATGAGCGACTGGAGCCCTTGGCCACCTTGAGGACCTGTTGCACTACCTGCTCAGTTGCAGGTCGCATAACGACCACCAGGGGTAACGGGCGAAATACTGGTCGCGAGTAAGGTGGCCGTCTGACTGAGGTGTTCTATAAGTGGGGCTCCTATGTGGACGTACATGTATTAGTTCATCTGTCCTATTTAATATGGGCCTAGCATAATATAGCCTACTTATAGACACCACAAAATTATTTCATGTGGACATAAAATTGAACTGCCATGTAGAATTTGACACTTTGATGAATAATTTGCGCTATAATGCTTCCTCTGCAATCTGCATCATATTGGACAAAGCTGATGAATGCGAAAAAATATTCTGACAATCAGCATGGTATTTCTACAAAAAATGTTGTACTATTTTGTGACCCATGAAGCCCAACTTTAAGTTGGAAGTTGATATTTGCGAAGATTATGTCATGATACATTATAAAAAATACCTGCTGACAACTGTAGATTATTTGAGGACATGTTATTCAATGAACCAAGTAATGGCCTATATTACGAATAAACTGCGTTCACCGTTTTGTGAATCTCAGAAAGGGAAACAAAGAAATAAATCCGAAAAAACACGTGGTTGGTGAGATGGCAAAGCAAGCAAATCCGTCGTTTAGAAGAGTTTTGAATTGGTCGTGCTGAAGAAAAGTGATTCTGAGGATTTTATGATTTAAAAGAGGTTACTCTGATGAGTTCAAACATGAGAGAATTGCTTATTGGAAACTTTGAATGATAATAGGAATGTTATGGATATGGAAATACAAATCAATAAGTAATACAAAACAGTGCAGAAAAAATCCGTCACTAAATGCAGACGAAGATCTAACACTCATTTTTGGGAAGACGAATTGTGGCGCAATGAAGTGAAGTCCGATGGAACGAAACGCATAGACCACTTGACAGACCCAGATGTAGATCTTCAACAAAATCTTCAATTTTCCCACCAATAAAAACAATTGAGCCTCATTTCTTATATACTATTGTAGTGTTAATCTTGCTTCCTCAAGTCAGACTCAGATCATAGAATGCCCATAACAGAAGGATGGATGATGTCAGCAGTGCTTCACTTGATAAATGAAAATAGAGATAGAAATCATCTTGTTATTTCGGAATGGGTTCGTAGGCCCTAAGCCGTCAAGTCTACAGAGCTTTCATGCGGGATGCGAAGGTTGTGAACCATTGCGGAGGTAAACATGCAATGTTAGGGTTTGGTTCATAGTTTGTATATGAAAATCAAAAACAGACATTCATAGCCTTATCAATAAATAGTATTATGCGAAGTACTTTCAATACGGAGATATGATATCATAGTGACTTACTTTCTTGACAAAATCTATGATTCACATGAATCGTGTACTATGCGAGCATGTTTAATGCTATTGTGTAAAAAATGTATTAATGCGTTGTGTGAGAATTCGCATATGATTCCCATAAACATTTGGTTTGGTGTGGGAATGAAAAAGCGCTTCACACAGTACCTGCCTTATCCTAGCCATGATCCTAGGTACGAGCACCGACACATAGGACTGTGTACGTAAGTGTCAAATTTCTTTTTAATGCAATTATCTCTAACTTTGAAAGAAGGAATCATAAAATAGCCATGTTTTTTCATCATAAGGCAAATTTCATTAACAAGTCACAGCAAGAAAATCGCGCGATTCATTCCGTCGCACGATTAATCGAGCGGAATCGATAAACTATGCCTGCCTCTGATATAGACTAGTTCCGATAAGCTAATAAGACATGTCGCCTTGGTGGGCTGCTGGAATGATTGATATCTGCGCGCGTGCAGTAGTCGGATGGGATCACTATTGTAGTCTGCTCTATACATGCAGATTTCAACACACGTGGATTTCTGACTAAACGCCACTGATTAAATCGTTTCCTTCATGACAAATGGCAGGGGTCAAAGCGGACGACTCCCGGCATCCCTGGTGGTGTGGTACGGATACTGATGTTCCCTATGATCCGATCATCAATGGATCTCAGAGATGGTACTTCTCAAAAAAACAACTAATGTTCGTGAAGTATGAGGCTGCAAAGCAAAATCTAAAAATGTATCTAAAACTGAAAACGCCGTTGAGTCATAAATGATCGCTTCGGCATCAGAGTCAAAGTGCATTCTCAACAGAATCAAAGTGATGGAGACTTTACAACTCTTGATGTTTTGTCAAAATACATTTACGTAATCGAAATTGATAGTCTTCTTATTCTCCCGCACCTAATTACGTGCGCTTCGATAAGCCCTCGACCAAGAACGATAACGCAATTTTTGAGCCGCTCCGTTTTATATAGAAAAATAATTTTCTTGCATACTCTTCAAATCTCATTTGAGATTTCTTCTTTGAAATCGTGTCGAAAGCAAAATAAGAAGCCCCTGGATTTCTTATAGCTTCATGTTATTTTTAGAAAAGCACAACTTTCTAATATCATTTTATCTAAAAATATTGAAGCATTATCTCCAAAAAATAGGCAGAAGCTTCATATTTCACAAGGACGATCAAAAATGATCTCCGGCGATTCTCATTAGTCTTCAAAGATTTATCGAGAGATCTCAGCATCACTTAAATTTTATGGAATCAACGACGACGGATAAATTTCTGAAGTGAAATGAAAACCAAATTGTTCACGTGCCAAACAAAATACCTCGCGTGTTTCCGATTAAGTATGTCAAAAATTAAGTCATATAATCTGTTGAAATATTTTGGTTTATGAACGTTGTTAATTCGTCTGTAATTATTTAAAGCTATTTTGCCTGTGCACAAACGTCATTTACTCGATATCTTGAGACGCAATCAGCAATTCTGGATGATGCGTTTGCTAGTGGCGTCAATTTTGATCCGCCAACTCTGAGAAGGAGAAATCGGTGCTTCAAAGTGAGTCTGGTGCAGAAAGCATTTCGTGGCCAGGCGAAAGTAGTTACCAAAAAAGTAGTTTGGGTGTGATGAGAAATTTCTTTCCTAAGTTCAGACCAATGTCAAAATGGCTTCGAAATCATCTTAATATTTTGCAAAGTTGAAAAAAATGTAATTGTATCCAAAGATATTTGTGTCATTTATGCTAATATATTAGTGGTGGAAATAATGTAGATAGAGATTTTAATTTCGAGAAGAGTTTTCAGTAAAACTGTCTGAAGAAGACATTTAGCGGAGGATGATATTTTGCGATTCACAGTTCATTTTTCGGTTGTTTAAGTTCTATGCTGAAGTTTTAGACACAATACTGAGTGACGTGATTATTTCCTTGAAGCAAATAGACAACAGGATTATTCTCATAATTCGTCCGCATCACAGATCATTCACAAACAGTAGTATCTTGATAGCAAACTTCGCTGGCATCGCCCCAGCGAATTATTATTATCTCTCTCGAATTATGAGTACTAGTGGCAATTCAGAGTTGCTGTGGGACGCGAATTTTCATTCTTACAGCTTTCATGTACCACAAAAATCTCTATGGGAACTTTGTCATTGTGGGAATTCCCGCATACCGCATGAATGCATCATTTTATACAATAGTATCAAGTTGTTCGTGTGCACGATTTACATGAATCTTATACACGCTGTCAAGAATAATATGCACCTATGATTGTATCTCCGCATTGTGAGCATATAAATTCATTGATGAGAATATTAATGCCTTATTCACATTTATTATGCGCAACATAATTATCACTGACCCTAACCCGGTAACAGCTAACACGCTCATTTAGCCTGCACCAAATATATGTAGATTTGCTTATGTCTAGCAAACCCTAATATCATTGAAAGCGGCCTTTACATAATGTCTTTAACCTTCTTCATTAAAGAAACTACGGATTTCGTCAAAAAATTATTTATGGATAAACATCGATTTAACAATGCGGCTCGTATATTCATCATGTTGTAAAGTATCAAGATATAGGGCGTTTAAGAATCTCTCTCACATAGCTTTAAATAATGAATTCATTTACCAAAGCTTGTGATGAATTCAGATCAGTGCTCGATTACTTCGCTACGTAGATTTGAATTATGCGGTATGATAGCAAACTGCGTTATCTATAAGAGCATCATATTGTTTCAGATATTTCTGATCAGGAATTCATCCCAAAATTCCTGACGCTTATCTGTGATGTGAATAAGAAATTATTCATGAACTTTGTTTGATTTATTTTCGATCCGTTAATAGGCACTGCAGTAAATTTGTGACTGAACAAATAATGCGATCAATCAATCAAACAGATTTCATTTACGCCAGACTTACAGGCTTACATGTAAATTGATTGATGCATAAATTCCATGCAGTTCAACATTAATGTTTTTCAGGCAATTTCGCATTCTTTTGTTCTCTTGCATTTAATTTTGCGAAGTTTAACCTCAGACGTCCTAGAAATTGTTAGAAAATGAACTCGGATGAAAGCGAGAACATTCAATTAGGAAATTGTATTCGTTTCATCGAAGCATAAATCACAAGAAAATTGTCAACTTGGGGAGCACCCAATTCCGAATGGTACATTTTTGCATCAACACCGAATCCTGTATCCTTAAGGCCAGATGTCAGGGAGTTTTCGGATCAAGTGGCCGTAAACCACAAATTCGATAACGGAAAAATTCCACAGCTTTATCGTTTTTATGATTTGGGAGAATTGAGCTGAGCGAGGCTAAAGCGATTCATTTAGGAAGCAAAAAGTGTTAAACAAATCACAATGTAGAGGAAGGTATTTAGTGGAGAAAAAGTCAGTTCATGGAATTTTTCAAGCGTTGTTGTTAAGTAGAGAAGGAGCTGATTATGCAAATTCGTCAGATTGTTAATTTCATTTCCTCGAATGAGTGCTATAATTAGGCATAAATAGGTAAATATGAAACTTGAATAGTGGTGCTTCAGATCATTTGCGAATACGAAGTATCTAAGAATTTGATATTAAAGGTTCGTATACAAAACATCAGATCTTCAAATTGTTGAAATTAACTGATAAAGCTCAAGCATTATTAGATAAAAGTGGCAATCTGAAGTTGTTAATGCGATATCCTACCATGCTCCCACCACCTCCCATCAGCACAGAAAAACGCTGGTGATCTATCATTAACAAACTAATATAAGATAACATCTATGATGATATATTTAAATACTATGCAGTGAATGGCGAAAACGAGTGAAATAGACTAAGTATGGCAAGCTATTTTCCAAACTTGACATTTTTTACTGCAACACACTTAGCCGCATTTTACCCTCGCGATTTTGAACTTTGAAAACGTGGGGAAACTCCGGCAGCCACCTCCAATTTTGATGTTCGTAAGATTCAGTCATTCCCAAAATTACTCTACAACACATTTGCTCGTTCTAACGATGGCATCAGTTTTCAACCAATTCGGTGATCTTGTTACTATAAAATGAGTAGTAGTTTAAAATTCGAACTCTATTTCTTTTCAATAAATCGACTTTTTGAGTATCTGCTGGAAATTTATTAATGTTAGATGATTATCAAAGAACGATTTGTTTTGATCAGCTATGTTGTGATTATGCTTGGTTGCATTCGTATAGTTAAGAGGTGTTGAATACCTCTCAATTTTGAAAATACATTCGCAAATTACGTGCAGTTTGTATCTTAGAAGAACGACAGAGACCTCTCATCCAAATGAATTAATGTATCAACACTAATTGTGAGGCATGACATTCTCTCCATTTTGTGGCTTGGGATCCCAAGTATCCCACTATTTGTAGCACAAAACTGACAGTATCAGTTGCAAAGCTATTATGAGAAGTGCTTAGCGTATACTTCTATAATTCATGTAATAACTACATAATGCATTCGTGAATGAATGAGCATGTTAACTATAACTTCATTTGCACTTTGTCAATGGTCAACCAGTGATTTGAATAGATTAGCTTAATTGTAAAACATTGACAAAAATTCTAGATTTTCAAAAAGTGCTTTTTTCAATTTTTTTTCAATGGTCAATTTTTGATGTTCCCATAGTCAAAATATGGTTTGCTTATTAGAAATACGTAGAAGCCAAAAGTTCGCACCTACTATAGGTTTTGAGAAATATCAAAAGATGCTAAGGTGATACCCCTCTCCGAGCAAAAAAGTGTCCCCTGTCTTAATACGCACCGAGATCCCGTTGCCGATTCGTTCCTCTTCAATGCCTAAATATTTGCTCCGAATTACATGAAAATCGCAATACAA
Organism: Prostheceraeus crozeri; assembly: GCA_907163375.1. Lineage (NCBI taxonomy): Eukaryota > Metazoa > Platyhelminthes > Polycladida > Euryleptidae > Prostheceraeus > Prostheceraeus crozeri. The sequence goes on from CAJQUW010008596.1 coordinate 28,095, forward strand.
CATATTTCGTGTATGAATTTTCTATCAATTTTGTACTCATCATAGATATCTTTAGTTTCCAACTTTCACACGAGTCTTCATATCCTCTACTGTCCAGACAGTATAGATCGCATACAGCTTTAGGATTTCGATGTCATGTCAAAACGTTTGTCGAATATTTTAGCAATGACCAATTTTCGTAACCATTATTCCTAGTCATTTTAAAACTTTGGGTCTTTTTTCTTTATGATCGTTTCACAGACATGTTATAACGTTTACTTTTGAAAATCTTCCATACTTAATACATACATTTTTTATTTGAATTTTGTGCATAATCACTCTTATCAATATCAATTTGCACCTGCTCAAAAGTGACCTTTTAGTACAATAAATTATTTTGACATCATAAATAGCAATTATCGATAAATGTATGCAAACTTAACCGAAATTCGGTAAAATATGTTTTTTTGAAGTTTTGAAGGCACACTAAAACTGATAGTCATAAATGCCTATGTCAAGCGCATTAGTCTCAAGAGGACCACAGCAAAAATGTGACAAGAGGCTCAATTCCCCTCCTTCGGCATGGATAGGGTTTTAACATGACAAACTTAGCGCCTTGAGTCAACCTTTCAACTGTTGATGCCGCAAACGGAACTCACAAATCTGTATGCATCACAATAAAGGAATTTTCTTGTAATCAAACTGCATGGTTATAATTAATGAATATGAACCAAACATTGCTAAAATTGACAATTGAGTATAATAATTATTATGTTTAAAGTATATCTAATCATATGTGCAGGTTAATAATGATAATTGCCCGCATGCTGCGTCTGTGTTAGCACATTAATGTCTGACAGTTATGAGATATTCGATCAATTTTGCATAGGTTACAATGAGTCATTTTTCTTTGACTGTGTGATACCAGTGCATGAATGATTCGCATTCCATTTGAAAATACACGGTCTTCATTATCTTTATGACAGTAAGCCAGTAAGCTATCGCAGTCATGAACATACTTATATTTTTTACGCAATTTTTTATTCACCCGCAAATATACATGAGCGAGAGAAACGAGAAATGCTTCGAAAATTCTCGATTGACACTCGCATGACACTTGATGTGAATCCTCTCGCTTTTATGCGCGCTAGCTATGTTTTAACTGTGATGCTTATTAACTGCTTTAGATGCAGTACGCTCTGTTTGTTGATTTAAAGAAAAAATATTGTTGATATTTTATGTAAATTATGCAGGTAGACTAGTATTTGGGCTCATGAGGCTTTTAATGGTATTAGGCGTAGAGGTAAACATTATATAGTATTAAATATGAAAGTTATGTGCGCTCCTATCTCCGAAAAATATGCGGTACAATTTTTAGATTATTCCAGATATTTTCACAGGAAGATCCATGTTTAAGTCTTAGATTATCAGGTGGACGTAATATTTCCATACATAAATTGGCCAAATAATTAATTATGACTGCGAGATGGGTCATTCACTCCCATGTACAATTTGGACAGTTTTACGTTCATTTCAACCTCAAAATAGGAACATCGAAAAATTTTCGTTCTATTCAAATTATCATTTGGATACTTTTGAAAAAATCAATTACAAAAATTGCATTTGTTTTTGCTTATCGAAAGAATGTACCTAAACCTAATGGAAAGCAACAGAATATAAATTATACTTGCACAAAACAGTGACAGAAACTAATCTTAAACATAAGCATGTTCGATCTCGGAGGGGCCAATGGGAGGTCTTCTTTTTAGGATGGTTTGAGCGTTCTTACGTATCAGAGTCACCGATATTTCACCATTAATTGACTCCTTTCATTCCGAAACCATGGTATTAGTCTGGGTTGAAATTCTCTGTGTGATGCGCTCCATAAATGTCTTAGCCTCCTCACCGAACACTCCATATGGACTCACTGCAAATGGGAGGCAAACCCATCCCAGTTCGCCACATCTTTCGCGACTTTGCGCGAGATTTCTCTACAAAAATCAAGACCCAAAGGAGACTAATATGTGAAAATCTCGATCGAGACAAGGAATAAGATTTCTCTAGTCTTGCCCATGTATACCCTCAAGCCGCCCGTCCATTGAATTTGACTTTAAAATTAACTGTAGTTAATTGTTAATGGTTAATCGGAGTCTAACAATGAAAGGCGCTCAACATTCAGCTCCATTAAAAAGAAATCGAATGTGCTTTACTGAAAGGACATTTGAACGATTTAATACAGAGACTGCTGCTCTTTTTGGCCACTGTATGAATGTTAAATCAATTATCAAATTCTATTTCGATGAAAGTGTTTACTATTTAAGATCCATTAAAGTAGCGTCTGCCCCGTATGCCGCTACATTTTCGTGGATATGCTCTAGAGGATGATTTTCAAGTGCAAGTATGTGGTGCTTGTGTTCATGCGTGCCAGAGCATGTTCTTTTCATCCACCCTTTTGCACTTCACAAATCGACAGCCTGAAGCACTGCTTTGATACGTAGAAGATAGAATGTCCATAGCATGCTACATGTAAGTTTACAATGTTACATATTTTGCATTGTGCCACAGATATCTGTCGACATCAACTTCATTCTGTGAAAGAATTGAAGAATTCGAATCCTCCTCCGAGACAAACCATGGATGGACGATAGGATTACTAATGGTAAATTTGCAACTAGAACATTTATGATGTGAACGAAAGCTTCCGGTGCCCGTCAACTACCCTACAACATACTCCTCAATTACAAGGATCTCACTTAGGGTTAAAACATGGGTTGATCTAATGGCATATCTTGGAAAACGCCTTAAAAGGCATGTTTGATAGTAGTGTTCAAATGTCCGTTTAGCGGACACGGGGATGTCTGTGAAGTGATGCCCATATGATTTTGAAGCGCGGAATGAACAAAATGGCCCACTAGGAATTGGTCTGCATAGCACAGACGTTCCCTGTGGACTATAGGAGAGATGGTAAACAGATATATTTCATTACTTCGTTTATAGACAATTACCAGTTCTTGTCATCCTCACTAGCGACCCTGGCGGGCAATTTAGATAGTCTGCCTATTACCCGAACTATGCTTCGGCACTTTTCTAATTCGGGTGAGGATCTGCTCCGACGGAAGGGTGTCTTTCCGTTTTCCTATTTTTACCCTATGGAGCGCCTCCAGGAGACCTCTCTATCATCAGGAGAGGCGTTCAAATGTGACTTGACCGGAGGCGACTGTTCGCCGATGCCGATGAGCACGAGCAGACGGCATGGACGATGTTCCGGTGTAGAACGTTTGGGGATTACATGAGACGTTATTTAGAGTTGAACGTGAATCTACTTGCTGATGTGTTCGAGGCCTCTAGAGAGCTGACGCAGAAGGAGGATGGTCTTGAACCATGTCAGCTCATCAGTCTTCCCGGTATATAATACACGTTATCATTCAAAATGACGGGAGAGACCATAGATGGAGGACAAATGTGAACAAAAATCTAGTGTCAGAGCTGGGGAGGACACTGTGTTGGCGTATGTGGACGAAAATAACCTTTACGGCAGTGCCCTCTGCCAGTATTTGCCTCATTCCAATTTCGAATGGTTGGAGGGAGCGGAGTTGGAGGCACCCAGACCGAAAGATAGCATCATGACGTTGCCAGATGATGGAGAGTGGGGTTATATTTTCGAAGTAGACCGTTCTATCCGAACACTGCCTTATGTATCGGTAGCAATTTGCTACTTGTTTTCTACTGCACTATCATCAATCACTCTCGCTGTCTGGCAACACGTTTCCCTAGTTGCAGTGGTGTCTTCCGCCATATAAAAATGCGGGTCATGTATTACATTCTATCAGTTACAGTCATGTAAACTATGCCTTCAGACGCAGTTTTCCTCCTACATCAACACTCGGCGCTGGTGGAAGAGGCGAAGAGGCGAAAATGAAGAAGAGTAGAAACCGGGTCTCGTTCAAATATGTAACGCCGCCACGACTTTCTATCATACTTATGTCGCCACGTGGAAAACCACCCACACGCGGCAGTTATCTAGCCGTCGAGTTGGACTTGTATGCAACGAAGAAGATAATTGAGTCGTCATAATGGTCTCGTTTCGTTGGACACAGGCTGACACTTGACTGTCATGGGCGTAACGCACCTCGCTTCGGTTTAACTCTGATTCATAGGCTAATGGTTGGCGCTGGTGTGATTGACCGCGACTACACTGGCACATTGGGCGTGGTGCTGTTGTATAAATGTGGCAAGGAGGCGTGGACTGAATATTGGCGACCGAATTGCCTAGCTGATTTGTGAGCGCTACGAACATGACATGTAATTGTAACAAAGATGTAGCTGATGACTTTGGTTCAACTAGTGTTTGAATAAAGGGCTGTTTTCATATTTTATGGTTTTGATTTCAGCATAGTTTCCGGAAGTTCGCTATTGTCATGTTAAAATGAGTTTCAATCACATACTGGCCAGCAATGCAGCACCGGAAACTTATCGCAAGAATTGCTTCTCCTCCTACACCACACCAATGAAGCTGCGTTGTCAGCTATCTGCCGAATGGGAGGTGGTGGTGACGAGTATATTCTGCCAAAGCTTCATCTATACTTTCACAGCAGACGATTCCACCACCGTGGATGAGTTACAGTCTCTTCAAAAGTTTGAAAGACCAAATCAAACTTCAACTTTTTCAAATTGAGTTTGAAGCAGATCGTTGATGAAAATGAAGTTAGGGGATGATGTTGACATATTTTAACAGAAACTCATGGCCAAAATGAACACTATTATACGGGGATAGCGGTGTTGGAGTTTGTCAATAAGGGGAGACACGCTGGATCAAGCAACGGTTCACGGATCAGTGCTTCGTGCTCCTCATAGACAAGCACCATGCAGTCATGCCGAAGCTGAATGATGTGCTCGCCCCGCTGGACAACTATTCCTCCAATGCTCAACAGTTTATCATGTCAGCTAAATATTTCGGGGGATCGGTGGGTTGCATCATAGCGGTGCGACTTGGAACGCCTGTGCGCAGCCTAGTGGCAAAACCAACAAATGCGCTCTACTCACCTCTTGACGAGCTGGTGGCCGCCTTCGAGAAGTTTGTCACGAAAGTGGTGAGAACAGGCCAGACTATAAGCTGGTCAGCAGCAGCGGTGGCGACAACGAGACAGAGACGAAGCTTACTTTGGAGAGCGGTTCCACTTCCACCAATCCGATATTTCTCTATCTATTCAACAAGCCGGTCAACCAAGCATCCCAACTACGCCAGAAACGGGTGTTTGCACTCGAGGAGAACCAATTCGGCGGAACATTCAATTCGAAAGGTCTGCTCAAGAACGAATGGACTGTCTAAGCGCATCTGCTTCATCCACGTGTTGGTGTGGCTGGACTGACACAACGGACAATAAAAGTCACTAATTTGGAGGCGGTGTTTCATAATAGTATAGAAAATGCGTGCAAGTATGTGACGAAGACAGTGGACCGACCCACTGCGCTTCACGCCGGCGGATGATGACCGTGTTAGCCTGTCCGTCCTCTCACTCAACGCAACAGTCACCTTGAGTGATGAGCTACGTGTTTTCTTGACCTTTGATCAAGCCACTGACAGTGGGAAAGTCACGGTCACATCTTTCGGCGTCGTGTCATAATGGAACCGGATCAAATTCCTCTATCTCTACACCAACCTTGGTGAGTATGTCCGGATCGGTGATACACGAGCACCTCATCTGGCTGTACTGCTACATAATACAAAAGTGTGCCCCAATGTGCTTAAACGGTCTTCAAGAATCCCATGTACATCAAGATGAACATCACGAAAGTGCGAAATATTCACATGGAGATCTATGATGGTGCGGGCAAAATGATCCCATACCACAAGGGCGCAATGACCAAAATGCGGTTGCATTTCCGACGGCGCTATGTAATAGTGGAAATACCCAAATAGTATTGATGCTGATGACCGTTTTACCTGACAAGTAATGCTTCAGCGGAGATGTACCCAAGTATCAGTCCTTTGCAGTACACAACTGCGTTTGCTGACCCCATCCAAGTGAGCGCTGATGGTGTGGAGTCTATCTTCTAGGACAGTGACATTGAAGAGGAGAGAAATAAAATGAGAAAGCAAAATGAAGAGGTGGGCATCACTATTACTTGGTTTGACAAACAGCAGAAATTGGTCCATGACGTTTACCCTGTGTAGCATAGAGTAGGGATATATAGGTAGAGTGTCGACTCAAAAAAGTATCTGTATACAGTGAAAATTTCTATATCAAAAAATTGAGTTTTTTGCGGAGATTACGTTCCCGTGGTCCAAAAAGATTATTTGAGCAATTTTTAAAGGTCATAATTTTGCGAATTATTATACCACCGAGATGTCATCCCTTTGTAAGTAGTATGAAAGAAGTTGGATATCAAAAGGAATGAATATTTGCTAATAAGCATCCTGACTAAGCGGAAATCAAGCTGATTATTAAGGGAATTTCATGAATTGTATTATAATGAAAGTCTTAATCAAAAAGTCGCAGTATTATTCGTGCCTTCTTGACTGAAATTTCAGGTTTTTAATTCAATTATCACCGGCATGATTTTAAGATTCACTAAATTCATGTTTCATTTCTAGAATCTGAATGGTGATGTGGAACCATTTACATCTTTCAAAGTTAAATGAGATCATTGTCTTTGATTATGTGATTTCGCTCTGTCAGTGACAGGTTGCCTGTGATGATAACGCTTAAGGAAATACTCTTGAGGTTAATCATGAAAGTAATAGCAACCCATCGAATTGCTAATTTAACAAACATTAAATCTCCAAGGCTGTCATGAGAATCTGTGAAATACCATCATTCCTTCTGCATTACAATCATGATCACTCAATTCCGTTGTAATTTCTGCAGAACTGCAAACAATTTAAATCTTATATTTGGCGACAATACCACCTGTATCTCCCTTGAGTTCATTTAATAAAATCGAAAGTGTATTCACATTGGCGATTTAAAAAATCCGGAGTTACCACTCTACCTAATATACCTACTCTATGCTGTGTTGCATAATGTGTTGAAAGGACAGAAATGGAACTACAGCTGGCAACGGTTCCCCTACATCCCGAAGAAGAATAATTCTGAGGAAATGGAACGCGGTCTAGTCTCCTCCACAACTTGGTAATGGAGACAGTATCAGATGGACTGGCATTCCAGTGGAAGGTAACCACGAAATTCAAAGAAGATATTCTGCAATGTACCAACCAGTTGGATTGCCTGGTCATACACTCTCTGTCAAATTAACAAGATTACTCGGCCACCTGTACCATGTGCGTGTGCTGTAGGAGCGTCTCCCGTGGTTGATGCGGCCGCTGAAGACGGACGAGAAAATGAGCGCGAATGATTTTGATTGTGTGATTTTTGACCGCAATGTGGTAATGTGTGACAGACGCATCATCTTGAATGAACGTCATGATGACCTATTAAGCGTTGAACAAATGATCAAGGTGTGGAATGAGAAGATGCGGTCACATTCACTATTCCTGTCTCCACCACCCTCGTCCTCCTCCATATCCGGCGCCGACATATAGATCGCAAGGCAAATCTGCAGTTTCTGTTACTTTGAAGTGGCCTACAAACACCAACACCTTTAGTGGCTAGCGGACAGGCAATACGTCCACTGTAACTCTGTCACACTGGTTGAAATAACTTACTGCGACTTGATCTTGGGCCTACATTTGACTTTAACCCGGCGTCAGTTTCATGATCAAACAGTGGCTCTCCACCACTACCAACTGGCCAACTGGGCAAGAAGATGTCACTCTGTGTTGTGTTACTTCGAACGGTTGATGACACCGAGCTGGCAGTGATTGGCGACTGGCGGCTTTTCTTCCAACTCCAGCTCACGTGTTGGCTCTGTGATAAGAGATCAGTACCCGCCCAAGTGTGCTCATATCTGAGGCGGCATCGGTATGAGCGTGACTGGCAGCTGGATTGTCAATGGCATGTATGAAGTGGATCTCGGCTGCGAATTCAATCTCACCGCCCTTCACCAATATCTCGGCGGGAGTGTGTCCTACGGGTGGCGACAGATATTCAGTGGCTGTGCTCGTGGGAAGAGGGCCAAAGAAGCGGAATGTATAAGTGCTTCGTTGCGGAAAAGTACAAGCAATGGTTTCTCCGACGGTTTCTCTTTCTGACGTGCTCTCCATGCTCTCCATGCTACTAGGGCAGCTGAGCATGAAGCACGAACTCTTCAACCCCATCCAGCCTCGTCAGCCAGTGAAGGTGGTGAGGACGAATGTGGTGATATGCGCCCAACTTTTATCAACTATTCGAATGTCTAACCCTCCCACTCGTCTGGCCAGGTTTTCTACGAAAATGAACTCTTCCCGGTCATACAAATACGGAAAAGTTTTACTATTCTGGTGGCCGTTTTTCAAACTGGCAAGTGAATCATCACTAGCCTCAAAACCCTGGAGCAGCTGTGGGAAATTTTGGAAACACTATCTCAAACAGAATGATCTGCTAAACCACCCACATGATGGTGTGCAATAGTGAAAGCGCGTCATATTTGATGCATTTGTTCTTTATTCACCGTTCGTTCAACGGGGTAAAATAAAGATGATGCATGCGCACCTCATTAAGATAAGCGTTGGTGGTAGATAAACTGTTAGTATAGAAGGAGTAATAAAGAGATGCCATTTGACGGCCATTTCCATGCTAGCGCGATCCATGATACCACGCTGCCGCGAAACAAGCACACGGTCCCAACGATGAAATGAATAACCACTGCCTCAGTGCAATACACTTCTGACTCAGCTAGCAAGCCCGGGGCAGGCATAATATTCGCCACACTACTTTGGTTCACACCAGTGGTCAAGCAATCCTCCGGACCGGCGCACAAAGCCCAGCAGCACCTCTCTCACCCGTTCAGATAGTGGCTTCTCGATCCCCCGGCGTTTCGAGAGCTAGGTCTTGTACTTACCAGAATCACTTTTCACTGGCGCCGGCGCCTCTTGACACTGCCCGTGCAGCTGAGCAATTACTTCATACACCACTGCAAAATCCATTCCATCCATGAGGGGCGCCGGATCCTCCATTTCCGCAGCCACAGCAGAAGGACTGGGTGGAAGAAACAAACACACCTCTGTTGTGGGACTTTGTGGCGAGTAGAGTACTTGCGTGATCGCTACCTGGAGCGAGGCAAACTTGTCTACCTTCTCACCATGCGACCCCATGTACACGCCGTATACATGTATGAGACAAGTGTAATAGCTATGCCCAAAGTCGTCCACAGACACCGTCCTTCGGTCAGAGTCGAAAGTGCGTACATCCTCCGACAACTTGACAAATAGCCGGTCGCGGATGTAATCGGAGACACGAAATAATCTTAACGATTTCCGTTATTGTCAAGCCAGATCTTCGGCGCGTTGGGGGGGGGTAGCTGAAAAGACTCCTCAGCAAAAGACACCGCAAAAATATCCTGGAGAGCCGTCTTCGGAAAAAACAGTGAGCGCGAGTGATTAAAGATGGACCGCTTGGGTAGGCCGGTAAGAAATCCGGTGTCTGCACAGCAAACTGGCCATATTAATTAGCAATGTATCGATACCAAAGATGCCCGATCTGCTTGACCGGTGAAATGGTCAGATCTTTGAGAGACACCGTCTTCGTCACATAATACATGTCGGCAGTCATTCAGTCATTTTGATAAAATCAACAAGCGAATGAGCGAAAACAGGACGAAACGGCGCTCCTCATATATCCTTCAGAGCGGAAGAAGCGAAAACTGAAATGGTATTATCCGAGACGCATAAGTTCCGAATTGCATCTCGGAACTGGAACCGTTGAATCCTTCTCAGTGAGAGGATTGAGAATATATATTTGCCCCACTTTCTGCCGGTCCGGACCAGTGTTTGGACTTGCATGTTCAGTACGGGGGGAGTTAGTTGAAAAATTATTCTAATTTTTTCCCTCCGAAAGGTCGATTTTCCAAAACATTTTTTTTAAAAAAAATTTCAAAAAAAATTTCCAAAAAATTTTCCATGATTTTCGATTTTTCGCTAATTTTTTAAATTTTTGGCGAAAAATTCAAATTAAAAAATTCAAATTAAAGTTTAAATTCAAATTTAAAGTTTTCCGTAGATGTTCCGTTCCAAGTCCGTGTCCCATGAGCATTCCGTAGCTGATCCGTCACGGACCAACACATAAGCTAATTTTCACTGACATCCCCCGTGTCCGCTAAACGGAAATTTTACACTACTTTTGATACACGTTTCAATAGCAGTATTGAAAACCTCATTCAAATATCGCTGTGCTTTAATGTCTGTTTTTAAAACTGTCATTTGTTCCTTTGACAATGCACGTTTTACATTGATATAAGAAACCTTATGTTACTTGGCAAAATACTGGCACCACATTAGGTAATTAATTGTGTCTCAATATAAGTTGATGTGCATCAGTTCATGAATATTATTGCATGAATATAGTGTCAGTGACTAGCAAAATGCATTTGAACGCCATCAAAGGAACCTTGTGTACATGTACATGTATGTATCTTCAGTTTGCACATCACAATAAAGCAAAAAAAAGCAGAGACGATGTAAGAAGACAGTTTTCGATAAGAAGAAAGCGTCTCTTGAATATTCTTTGACCTGTTGTAATAAGGTGACAATGGAATAGGGCACTGGCCCCTGTCTTGGTCAGAAAGCTGAAAACAAATCTAGAAATTAGATAACTATGTGATTATTATTTGTCATTATAGCCATACTGCACACACGCAAGATGATGGTGTCATAAAGTATTACACACAGCGAGATATAAGTCTAATTTGGGCTCAACGAAGGAAATTGTTGTAAAGCTTACTGCACGTTGATCCCATGAGGTCAATCTGTTATCAATTAGCTGATGAACAAGAGTTCCTCTATTTTTCTTTGTTTCTCATTTCCTTTCATCTATATAGTGCAGATACTTTCACTTTGGATTTGCTGCGGTTGTGTTGTATGCAATGAAATGATGCAGCTTAATCTGCTTTTGTTTGCAATATCGCATCGATGCTCATTCCTGCACTCCCTCTAAGTTCCACCAGATTCAACAGTAAACATGCAAATGAAATTACGGTACATGCACTGTCATCGAAACGAACAAAGTAGACGATGTTTACAAATAGATAGGACGATTTAACTCACTTCGTTCTGTCAATTATGAATTTTGATCGGTTTCTCACCCCTCTCCACGGCGATTGTTGTGCATGATATACCTGCACATACGTGTAAGTAGTACACTAATGAGATAAAACCGAGGAAGTTAGTATCTGACATAAGTCCTTACTGCATTTCTCTAGGCTCAAGAATTTTTCGTACTCTATTAACATTTACATTTGTTTTTCAGTTATACAAAATACAAAGTCATTCGCATTGCCAATTACAACTATTGACCCACTTCTTGGGGGCCCATGCCCACCTGAAAACCACTGACTTATACCATCCATTTATTATCTTATGGAGCTCGATTTCATGGTAGGGCATAAATAAATAAATAGATCGAGACTAAATAATTATTTCATTTTTTGATTTTTGCGACGTTTTCATCTTTTAAAAACAAAAATAAATAAATGCTCTGACATATCAGTCAAAACCATGTGTATCAAGTCCATGTGAATTTTTTCTGTACTTTTATGACTGATGGAAAAGAGCAGTGGACCCTCCTGATCACCGACGCGGGTTTCCATCTTCACTCTAATCTCCAAGTTTGTGATCATTTGTGGAATATTTCATGAGATGATAATTTATTAGAATGGCGCTTTTATCTTGACATGATGCTTTTTTGAAAACGAACAAGCAATATCTTAACCTCACACACACTACAAGTAATGAATGAAGTTTTACATCTGATGCTTATATCTGACAAGAAAGAGTGGAATTGAATGCGAAAATGTCTTCCCTATCCATGCTCAAACTCTATCCCAATCACTTCTCTTGAATATAGATGCGTGTTTGCTCAAAAACGACCAAATTTATGGAGATAGCTTGACAGCTTCAAACCATAGTTGTAATAATGACAATACTCGTAAAAAATCAATGTAGATGTAATCCATTGGATCTTTGTAGCTCAAAGCCACTAATTTGTTTCAATAGTGAGACAGATCATTTATTTCAATTTTTTGCTTCTCCTTGACATAATAATTAACAACTTTCATTTCATACTGGATGGGAACTTTTATAGAAACTTAGGCATTTCAAGCATGCTTCCTTTAGATAGGAACTGTGGCAAATTGTAACCTGTTTATTATCATGTCTCTAAATTATTGAGTTTGTAAGTATTTTATTTGCGTAGTCATTGGAAATCCAAATGAAGCCATACATTACTCAACAATAGCTATTCTTGATTTCGTGATATCTTACGCAAAAAGACATCTTAGACTATTGCACTTTCTCAACAGGACATTTTGAATAATGATATGGGACATTAAATAGAAATGAGGAAAGCAAAACGTGCACACTAAGACAATCATTTGCATTCTGAACATTCTTTAAAGATGATTGAAGATTGGTTAAAAGATTTACCTCTGAAATTCGAGCTCATACTTTTATTTAATCATAGCTTTTCAAAAGTAATTAGAATTCAGCTTCTTGTCGAGGGGTCATTCGATTGGCTGCCTTCCAGGATGGAGTGGGGCTCCGAAGCGTGGCTCAATCATAGAAATCATAGAAATAGATAACAATGAAATCTCTAAAACGGAAATCTAGCTTCATGCGATACACAATAGTGGCACATAAACCACACGCATTTTCACTTAGCTACACCTGCCAACGTCTGCATCACTGGGTTAGAATCAGTCTTATGCGCAAATCTAAGCTTTTAATTGGTCATTCATGCCTCTACATAGTTCCCCCGGATGTGCCGCGACCTTGAGTCAATTTCTATTCTTGTCAACTTCAGATATAAACAGTCTATTTCTATGGGTTCAATATACCTACCCTGAACCGTTTTCAGATAAATGCTGTTTATTCATCAAGATCATAGATAAAATCGTTGCAACTGGTATCGTATTCATTGTTACAGATGTTTAATGCTCCTTGGACAATAGTGATGTAGTGATTAAAAGTTTTAAAACGCAAATAAATTTACAATTTCTTATTCATATAATCAGACAATTATTTATTGTTGAATAACTGACCAGTTACTCCATGAATCTGTGTATTAACATTTGGATTAGGTGGCGTGCACTACATAATTACATGTATGTGCTTGTTGCTTTTGTATTCTTGCCGTCTTTTGATTCTTCAGTATGATTATGCATTTAAGTCAGAGAACCTGCTTTTCCGGTTTGAACGCCAGGCAATCTCAAAAATGCATGTGATTTACGATTTACTTTTATTTCAAAACCACACTTTGCACCTTTTTTAATTAACTACTAGCTCCCTTCTTCCCCTGACATGGCTTGTGTACAGACGAAAATTTGTGAATACATACTCACAGACGTAATTAATGAAACAAACTATCATTAGCTTGAATTGAAGTTTGCTTCATTTTTTTCTCAGGTATGATGCAATTCTCGCTTTCTATGTATTACCATTCAACACATTAGAGAATGGAGAAAGATCTATGGTGGTCAAATTTCAAATTTTGATATCGATACAACTGTTACAATTGCTTTTACAAATTGAACATAAACGTGAACTGAAATCCAGCTTTTGTAAAATAAAATGGCACACGATCAGTTTACCAGAGGTATGGCTATTGGAATGATTCGTTGTGGTAGAAGTTGTGCGAGTGTTGCCGAAGAGCTGCAACTATCGAGAGTCGTTGTTTGGAGGTGGTGGTGTTGATGGAAAGCAGAAGGAGATGTTAAAAAGAAGAAGGGATCTGGTCGACCAAGAAAGTCTGCAGGAAGGACATACGCACGTCTAGTTTTAGCTGCAAAGAGGGATAGATTTGTGTCAGTCCCAAAGGTAGTCGTACACTGGAAGAGTGCCTCAAATATAGACTGTAGCGTTCGAACGGCTTACCGAAGATTGCGAGAAGCTGGAATTCAATCGCGACGACCAGCTGTTCTAATTCCATTGAGTTTTGAGCACCGCAGAAGACGAGTCGCCTGGTGTGATGCCCATCGCTCATGGGATGACCATCACTGGCAGAAAGTCTTGTGGACCGATGAATCGAGATTCACACTGGATTTCAATGACGGTCGTGTCAGAGTGCATCGTCTTCCAGGTGAACGCTTTGCCCCATGCTGTATTAAAGAACACGACAGATATGGTGGTGGAAATGTTATGCTGTGGGGTGACATTTGGCATGGCGGACGAACGACAGCAGTCATCATCAAAGGCACGTTGACTGGAGAGAGGTATCTCAATGAAATTGTGCTTCCTGTTGTTGCCCCAGTGGTCAGGGTGGAGGATCTCGTCTTCCAAGACGACAACGCAAGACCACATCGCTCCTCGTCTGTCATTGCCACTGTTAGGAGATTGAACATTCAAACCCTTGACTGGCCTGCACGCTCACCTGACTTGTCACCCATTGAACAAGTCTAGGACGAGCTTGGGCGGCGAGTGAGAGACCGCTATTCACTTCCACCAGTGTCCCTGAAGATTCTCTCTGAATGATTGACAGAGCAGTGGCCTCTCCTTGAAACATCCATCATTCAGAAACTTTGTGAATCCATGCCATCTCGGATTACTGAATGTATTGGAGCTAGAGGGGGCACACGCGCTATTAAAGTTGAATCTGCTACATGCGTTGTTTTTCTGTGCTAGCGACTTGGTGGAGATTGTGACTAAATTATCAAGGTATCATACATACATGTATATATACCAGTCAAAAATGAAAGAAGTTAAAGAAGTAAATGTTTCAAAAATTTTGTCAATGAGTATATATATATTTAACATCAACAGCCTCGGCTATTTTTAAATTCAACCTGACATCATGCTGTTCAGGAGAAATGATAAACTTTTAACACCTTTTGTTTAGTGCATTGGATGGATTTGTGTTTTTAATTGAAAACATTAAATGATGACTCAATACAATCTTGCTGACGACAACATGTGATTACAGTAATGAGTTTGATGAATAATCAATGAATATGACATGTCTTCACACGACAGAAAAGTAGCTGAAGCTAATTTAAAAAGCATCTTCTGAAAGAATGAATTAGCGTCTCGTTTCGACATATACTTAATGAAAGAAGAGCGTTCAAGGAAGTTAAAGCTAATACACAATTAGAGCAGACATTTATCAATCAAAAAGTCATGTAAAGAAGTAATTTGAAGGATAATGTTGCCCTTGAAATTAAATTTACTGTTTTTAATAAATATGAGCTTTCATACTATTCAGTACTACGATTTACTTTTGGTTGTCCTGTACATTTTCAAAGCCTCAACACTGTAACAATGATGTCCAGATTTTGAAAGCATCATTGAGTCTCAAGGCAGTGGAGGTTGAAGGGATCATTGATGTTTGAAAGGGCTAGGCATGTGAAAGTCTTGATACAATAAAATTTCAGACAACATATACATACACATATGTAGTAGTTATTAATTCAGAAGCCGGTAGCAATGACGATTGTAGTGAATGATATGCAGAATTTTCTCACAGTAGCGTCCACTCGTTGCACAGTAACGCTGTAAGAAGTCACTGCCCAGCGATTGCTACCAAATGCTAATTCCTTTATATTTGACCTGCAAAATTATATTTATATTGACATTTTTTATGAATATTGACGAAATGAGAGCCTTATGAGAGAATTAAAGAACATTTGACGCAAAATCCCTCATCAATTTTCAAACATCTCCAAACATGCAACGCAGAACAGCCCTTTAACAGTTTCAATCATCACAACATACAGAGAATATGCAAATTTGAGACTAAAATAGTCAATGACAATGCAGAAGCGACATCCTACCATCAACTCAAAAGAAGAATCAATCCTTTCTTTTTGTGTGATCAGTTCCCTTTTTTAGACTCATGACGTCTTTCGGGTGGTTACCATTGTAAGCGGTTCATATAGCTTATTTTTCGCTTATTCTTTATCATTTAAGCTGCTTATGTATCTGTGAATTTTATATCTCTTGAAATTTAAGCTATCAAGGTTGCTGTCGGCTGCGGTGTGAGCCGCCTTTGCAATGCCATGATCCTTACATGTATTGCCAAATCTGCCATAGACTTTCTCGAATTTTTTGAAAATCATCTTTACGAACTAAGATTTTGTACGCCTTGCTCCCCTGAAGCTGGCTGTGACAACCGAAATATTGGGTGAATAAGAAAAAGAATATAATAGTTAATAACATGGCTTTGGCTCTCATTTCATCAATAGTTGTAATCAATTATGCTGCTAAAACGGAGTTTCATTCTACTTCATACATTTTTTTGCTTCTCCTTATGTTATGCAATTTTTAGATATGATTCCTATGGCTTTGATACTGAAAATCAATGAGGTGATAGGTGAAAATCAAATAGGTGAAAGATCAATATGTTTCTACGGCATCAATTTCCGGAATAAGGTTCCCATCAACATCGGAGAGTGGAGTGCTCGCTCAAAGAGGGTCATCAACTCTCTGAGAACTTACTCGTACCTTCAGAAACAAAGTGGCATTACAGTATCGTGTGTGTGATGAATATCAACCCTGACTTTCTTTATTTCTTTTATTTGATGTCTTTCCAATTTATACTTGTAA
The DNA here is from genome assembly GCA_907163375.1 of Prostheceraeus crozeri. Taxonomy (NCBI): domain Eukaryota; kingdom Metazoa; phylum Platyhelminthes; order Polycladida; family Euryleptidae; genus Prostheceraeus; species Prostheceraeus crozeri. The sequence goes on from CAJQUW010008596.1 coordinate 44,701, forward strand.
TTAATTTTCTGTATTTTGATTTGTCATATGCATACAACATGTAGTGAATACAATAAATTTATTGATTGATTGGTTCTACTTTTGATATTATCTCAAAAATTGATTTGTGATGTTTAAATAAAGCACTCACCTGGTTCGCAATAATATCACCACTAGTGTGTTTCCTTTACGCATTTGCTACATGCACTTGTATCTTAGCATCTTCATTTTATTTATTGTCTATGAATGAGCTGTCAAGCTAATGTGAAATTTTCATGACTTCATTTTTTATCAGAATCGCTGCAGAAGCCCTTATGTCACATCTATGCATGCATTATTCTGATGGATACATTTCGATCTGATAGCAAATTTTAGCTGATGCTATTTTTCACTATTCGCACAACTTCCGCTGTCGGCTCAGCGAACGGACGTATCCTGCGTTCCTCGTTCAGCTTTCTCGCACATTTGGTGTTTTCACAGATTTTTTTTGATTATTCTCATCCTTTTACTCCAAATTTGGATCCCATCGATTTGTAATTATCTCATGAACATCACTAGCTATATAGTTCTCGTGCGCATCGTGTATTATCCTCGTTATCTTCGATTTAGTGTTTTTTACGGTGAGTCATCACATTCTCCATGTTGACAATTCTCTCCCTGTCACTCCTGATCTCCTTCACATCGACGATTATGTCATCTCCACATCGATATAGTGCCTCTGACCTGCTGCGCCTACGTAACAATTTCCCCATCAGCAGACGGCTGCGTCGGTCACTATGGTATTACAAGCTCCTACGTCCCAACTGCTACAATCCTCCTTCCTCCTGGTCAATTTCCCATTCACGTGAATCTTTTCTGCCCTCTGCATCTTCAGCTCCAGTGGCTCCTCCGATTTCCCCTACATTCGGTCCTACCAACAAATTACGCAAGCCGAAAAGTACTTTTATCCGCGCGCCATCCTTCCTTTTGTTCAACGCACGGTCTCTCTTCCGCAAAATTGATGAGCTGAAGTTGAGAGCGGCTTCCTTCCAAAGTGACTTCATCTGCATTACCGAGACTTGGTTGGATGAATCTACTGCCAATGATTCTGTATCTATCCCTGGCTATCATGTACTGGGACTTGACCGAGATTGTAATGGTGGTGGTGTGGCCTTGTTTTACAAGACACATCTTCAAGTGTCCGCGGTTAGTAATTATTATCCACACACCAAATCTAACGTTTTACGCTGTAAAATTGACAATTTCGATATGCTTCTTGTTTTAGTGTATCATCCTTACTGGGGAAATGTTAGTGCACACTCTGTTGTCATTGACCATATTCAATGCCTGATTGACAGTACTCCCTCAAGTCACATTTTGATTGTAGGTGATGTTAATGATCTTCACTTAGTATTGAATGATTTTTATGATTACAACGATCTGACTCAAATTGTCAAACAGCCCACAAGGGGTCGAAATATTTTAGATGTTGTTATCACTAATCAAGTGAATAAGTTCGAAGTGCCGGTTTGTATCTCTCCTTTAGGTCGTTCAGACCATAATGGTATTTTTGTTCGTGGCTCTGTTAAGTCCCAGAATTCCTCTGCTACTTACACTAAGAAAGTTCGCTCCTGTACTTCTTCATCCTTTGCGACCTGTTATTCCTTTCTAGGTTCTGTTAATTGGGATGACTTTTTGAATGTTCCTGACATTGATCTGATGGTTCATCTTTTTCAAGATCTTGTGTTATTCTGTTATAATCTGTTTTTCCCTGAAAAGATTGTTCGGATGCGATCTTGTGATCCACCCTGGCTTTCTCCTTCCTTGAAAGTCTTATCTGATGCCCGTGACAAAGCCCTTTCCCGAGGCAATTTTCGGAAATATCTTGTTCTTAGAGAGAAATTTAATGTTGAAATATATAAGGCCAAAATGCAACATTTTTCTCGTTTGAAGTCGAACTCCCCCAGAGAAGTTTGGAAAGCTGTCAATAGTCAATTGAAAAGTTCTCCCGGTCCTCGCGTTGACTCTTTTTCTGCCTCTAAGTTGAATGACAAATTCGCTGAACATTTCTCTCCTCCTGACATTCATCTGTTCAATAACTGTGCTACTCGTTCTTATGATTTTTCCTCTGTTTCTGAATTTACCGTCTTTAGCATGATTAAGAAATGCAAAGCGAATTCCACAGGACCTGATGGTCTCCCAGGTCACTTCTTTCGTCTTTTTGCCGAAGTTCTTGCAAAGCCTCTCTTCATTATTTACAACCGTTCTCTTGAGACTGCTATTTTTCCACAACAATGGAAATTTGCCAATATCACCCCCATTCCCAAAGGTAACGATGATTTTCGTCCTATTTCGATTCTTCCATTTGCCAGCAAAATTCTGGAAAGACTGATTCGCGATCGGGTTCTTCTTCCTTCCATATCCTTCCCCTTGAATTCCAAGCAATTTGGTTTCATTCCAAACTCCTTTGGTGGTTGTACTAACGCCATTCTTTCAGTTAGACTTCACCTTCTGCAACACTTATCCAAAGATCCCTTTAACTGTGCTAAACTTCTTGCTGTCGACTACAAGAAAGCCTTTGATTCCATTAGTCACCTCACCTTGTCGGAAACCTTGAAAGATCAGCTTCATTGTAATCCTCATTCTGTCAATTTTGTTCAAAGCTTCCTCTCCAGCCGGTATCAAAGAGTTGTCTGTGATGGTGCTTTTACTAAGTGGACGAGTGTCAGTAGTGGTGTCCCTCAAGGATCCGTTCTCGGCCCTATTCTGTTTATTCTTCTAATCAATGATCTTCCTTCCTATGACGATACGAAGCTGATAGCGTATGCAGATGATATCACTCTTGTTCATTTCCTCAACAAGAACTCTTCGAGTAACTTCCAATCTGTAGTCAACTCTTTTTCTGATTGGTCTGCGCGTAAAAAGCTTGTCATCAATGTTGAAAAGACCAAAGTGATTTCTGTTCACCGCTCTGGTACTCTGACTGACTCTCCTATCACCATTAATGGGAACACTATTGAAGAAGTCAGAGCTGTTAAGATTCTTGGAGTCTATTTTTCTGATGACCTTAAATGGAATGTCCAGTTTTGCGATCTTTATAAAAAAGTATGTAGGAGTCTGTCATACGTCAAACGTCTTAAGGCTAACTGTAATGCCAATAATGTTATCTGGCAAGCCTACAACGGTTTTGTTTTATGTCATCTAAATTTTTGTTGACCATTTATGTGTGACATTTCTGTTAAGTATTTCTCCAAATTTGAAAGAATTGATCGCCCTGCCGCTAAATGGGCAAATGTTGATAATGTTGAACCTCTAAAGAATAGACTTGACAAGGTATGTGTTAAATTGATCAAGAAAATATCTAAGAACGTTGTTGCTCATCCTCTCAGTGAATTTTTTGAAATCCGTTCATCGCTCAATACAAGACAATCCAGAACCCTTCTTCCTCTACGTCGAAAATCGAAAATGTACAGCCAATCATTTGTGAGATTTTCTAATTTTTCATGAATTCGCCATTTGTCGAGTGCCTCTGTCAAATACCGCTCTTTGTATTTGAAATAAAGATTTATTATTATTATTATTATTATTATTTTGTACATACTTTAAAGAAAGTATGAGGTTGAAATACATATATCTAAATTATCTGGTGTCAATTTACATCGCTATTTTCATAGAGTAAGTATAAGGTAGAGTGTCAACTAAAAAAAAAAGTGTCTGCATACAGTGAATATTTTTATATGAAAAGATTCAGTTTTTTACGGAGATTACGTTCCTGTGGTCCAAAAAAATTATTTGAGAAGTTTTTAAAAAGCAGAATATTAAAAGTAATGAATATTCTCTAACAAGCATCTGAATTAAGCGGAAATTAAGCTGATGATCTAAGAAATTTCATGAACTTGCCATGCAAGTCCCTGCAAGTCTTTAAGGAAAAGTTGAGATCTCACTGTGCTGTGCTTCTTAGCTGAGATGGTCATGTTTTTAATTCAATTTTCAGCGGCATGATTTTATGATTCAAAAGGAGTCATTTCTTGAATCTGAATAGTAATGTGGACCCATTAACATTTTTTAAAGTTAATTAAGATTAGCTCCCTTGATTATGATGTTTTCCTCTTTCAGTGGCAGTTTGTGATGTGATCACGCTTGAAAAAATAATCTTATTATAATAAAGCTGAGCTTTAAGTGATGGTAACCCATCGCATTGCTAATTTAACAGACTATATTGACTCTCCAAATTGACGTGATGTGGAGGATTTGTGGAATGCTATTCCTTATTCTGTATTGGTATCATTATCATTCAAATTCGTTTACATTTCTCCAAACGTGTAAAAACTACACATCTCACATATGGTAACGGGTCTCGACTCATGTTCATTGAATGAAATCGAAACTGTATACACATTGGAGATTTAATAAATGCTGAGTTGTCATTCTACCTAATATACACTCTATAGCTATTTTCATCGGAGCAGGACAGAGTGTGCGATATGCGTCGGCCTCCTAGAGGTCGACGCTTTCTGTTACTTACTACTACTACAACAACTGTCCTCGTCACCACAGTAGAAGCCTGTGTAAAGCGAAATAGCCGCTGCTCTATAAATCAAAGTGACAATCACAAGAGCTGCTTTTCACACATAAAATAGAGTGAGCGATGCGCACTTCTAAGTGCTTTACATCAGTGTCTACTTTATATATAAACAATGCATTGGGAAAGCAATCACAACTATGGGCGTGTGTTTCAGCGAGAATACTATTTGCATAAGCATTAAAAATATATGTAAGCATCTGGCCTATTGACTGCAAGTGTGCTATGATAATGTGGCTTTATGAGATTATTCACAGTTAGGCAATCTGTGTGTTGCTTCTTGTTGTGGAAAATTTCGAGAAATTCATGTAATTTTCGTAGTAAAGTGAATCGTAGCTTAAACGGTAAACATGAGTCATTTTTATTTTTTTGTGACAGCTATTTAGTATCGCAAAAATATCGGAACAATCTATGTCTGCAATCGGATCACAGTGGTCCTGTTGTTATCCGTTAATTCAGTTATTGAGAACAATACATATCATTTTCAAATAGAATATTTATACTGCATCGTCAACTTCGACTCCTCAACTTTCTTTTCAATTAAAAGTGGTAACTGTCAAATGCTTGCTCCATCAACATATCGCTTCAATGAAGCAAAGACGCCGACCTGCTTAAATGAGTAATTTAAGAGTAGAATTTTGATTCGGTTCGTATGGATTTGTCATGTATCTGTTACGCAGTGAGATTACTAAGAGATATTTACTGATGGCATGCAAAAAGATGTACTGTTCTGTCGTCGAAAAGTACATTGAGCTAGTGGTTTAATCTTCATAATTAATGATAGTGTCCATGTTGAGCATGAATATTCACAGAATTAATCACATAGACAGATGCAATGGCGTTCAAGTGATATTGTCAAGGAAGAAATGCAAATGAATGCAACACAACCCATAATCGTTCTGAAGGTTATTGGAGATGATCAGTAAAAGTTTTTGAAAAAAACTGAGGGATATACTGCACTTCGTTATAATTACGCGAATATCTGTACTTTTATTCCTCTGCATCAACAGGTTCGGTGGCTGACTTAGAAATTTGTATCTGTATTTTTCATTACATTGTTTCTATATTTCTGATTGTGTAAATGACACTATGCAGCGTATGTACAAGTCAGTCATTTAAAAATGGTGCGTGTCCATCTTTTCTTTGATTTTTATCTATGACACATCAACCGAATGAGGCAAAATCAAAATCATAGGAGCCAATTCCTAGATACGAGGCGATTTTCAGTGCTTTTCACCATTGCCACAATGCAAGTGAATGACAATGTTTGCTTCCCTAGAATTCTGACAATGCAGAAAATCGATCATGCTATCAAGAAGAATGGCACTTAACAAAAGCAACCCCCCTTTAGCAGCTCAATCGAAAATCTCATCTCTCGAACTTTTTGATCACTAATCGTCCGCATCGCTTGCTATCACTTCAAGACGCATGTCAAATACATGTAATCTAATTACCAGATCCATAGAAATCTGCCCTTTTATAAAAATAAAGACTAGAACGGACATAAGCATTGAAAACAACGACACTACTTCATAGGCTGTATGGGTGCTACAAAGCACTCTTTTATGGAGTATATTAGTATTACTCATAACGGAAACTGCACATTCGTCTTGGCTGAAACTGATATTTATTTCAATAAACATATAATATGGACAATATACCTGTATTTCGTAGATATTCCTCAACAGAAAATGAAGGAGTAAGTGTTAGAATGAAGGGGAGAGGGCAACAACGAGAGAGAAGAGGACAACTAAGTCAAAAGGGAAAAATAAAAGTAGTAAAATTGAGAAATAAAATTGAAGGAGAAAAATAATGTGAACTAAAGAAAATATGGCTTGCAGTAGATGATTTTCAGTAATGAAGATTTCACCAACATCATCAGAAATTGCTGAACTTCTGAATTTCAGGAAAAGAATAATTTCAGGGTAGAGAGCGAGACACAAAGCGAGATTTAGCAGGTAAAAATACCGTTAGAAAAGGAAATCCATCGAAAGCAGCAACCGCTCACTGCTTAGGCTCTATGTTCTTTATGATTATGCTGTAAGCCTTGCTGCTAATTGTTGAATAAAATATTTGATGAACATCAAATGTTTTATTCAACAATTAGCAGCAAGGCTTACAACATAATCATAATCAACTTAAAACTCCATCAAAATGCTGCTTAAGGAAATTTACGGTCTATGTGCTGTTCTGAATAACACATTTTCATCCGCCGTAAAGTTACTATGTGGAATGAGCGATTGTGTTATAAACGGTCTACAACGGTCTAGAAAAGACCGGAATGAGAAAGCGGACAGGAGAGTACAAAGGAGATTGAGAAAAATGCATGTGGAGGGAAATTTGGAGGAAGGTGATATTGATGAACGTCTGACATCTGACATGTGATCTAACTGGAACTCTGGATCATGACGGTAGAAAATCAGTCAATGACTATAGATCAAACGTGCCATTTAAGAAGTAGATGTTACGTCATTAGGGTGTCAAATGAAAAGATGCCGTACTCACGTGTATCCACCGCTGACAAAAAGCGCCCCATAGCTGCATATCAGAATGTTGATGATTATCAGGAACTAGCGCGAGCTATAGGTATCCTCGATTCCGGAGCAGTGACAAGGCCGGGTGGAGGTTCAGGGGAAAGAAAATGACTGAACAAATGATTAGTGCAGCATGTTCGATTGTTGAGGAGTACGATGCTCTGACTGCCCTCCAAATCAATATGGAACTGCGTCACCGACTACAGTAACCCCAAGTGACAATAACAACCCTATGCAGTGCTTTGATTTTGGCAGAGTCGATTCCTTTGTGTCTGACAATGTCAACCATTTTAAGCAAATAAATAAGTATTATTTGGAAATTGACAGCGCTTTTACGCGGTGCGTTGAAATAAATATTTTTGCAAGATATATTATAAAGATATTTTTTATAATTTTTATATATTATAAAGACATATTGAATTCAGTTAAATTGAGACATCTTGAAGAAGAAATGCATTTCACATTTGACCTCTCTCATATGATTGATACAAATTTCCTCTGAATAGTCATTAGTGAGGAAGGATAATAACGTGCAAGTTCAACATACACTATGTCACAATCAATTTCGACGTAAAACTGTCGAATCTTAAAATGTGAAACAGTTGTATTTGTTTTGGAATAGTCTAATTTGCTTTGCGTTCTATACACATTTGATATATCAGTGACGCATTTGCACTTGTTATGTCGCATTTGGATTAACAAGTGTTCACATTAGTCAAGATGTCGCATTTGCTTTTGCAATGTCACACTTGGATTTATAAGTGCTCACATTTAGGTCTCAAATTCTAATAAAAGGTGACGCACATTCCTGGGATGCAAATTCTGATGAAAAATTTACTTGGCATGTATAGAATAGAACAGAATAGAATTATATTTCTCATACAAAAGCGGTATGAATAGGAGGATACTGCACTTGATCACAATATTGTTGAAAAAAAGATGCTAGGAAAAAGCAGAATATTTTACAAAGGATTTGTTGAAGAGGGCAGATTTTCTCGGTAAAGGTAATATAACAATATTCGCGTTCGCCTGATATCGCGTACCGAGTTGCGAACAATAAAAAATTGTGACAATGGATGACAGTCCTTGTTGTCACAAATCCTCTTCACAAGATTCATACAAGACTTGTCCAAAAGTTCTTTAAGAGGGGTCGGATTTCTCACATTGGCCCAACGACAAACCATTTCGTAAATATGGTATAACGAAACATGTAGATCTAGCAAATAGCTTCATAGAATGTGGCATAGGCGAGGGTAGAATTATATATATGGATTGCAGATTGATTCCATTAAACCTTCACTAAACTAGAACAGTACACACATGACATGATTTATCCAGTCAGCTATAAATTGCAACTGAAACAAACTGATAGGACATAGCAAATATGTTAAGCGTTCTGAATTCGATACCTGACTATGTGGATATTGTTTTTGTCCTGCTTTTTTTGGATATTTACATTTAGTTTATTGTTGCTATGGTACGGTCGAGTCATCGAGTCGCTAGTCTTTCTTGCTGCCAATCAATTGAAATCAACCTCATACATATCATGCATATTTGACCAACTCAGCATGCAATATAGATAAGGCTAAACCATCTGATCATTTGCCATGGAATGTCTGCTACTGAGCTTGATGGTGACCTACAGGTAATGATCAAGTGGTTATGGGAATGGGAGGGCACTGTTATCGGGGAGGCCATGATAAATGGAATATTGTTCTTGACATTTGGTGGAAATTATTTTGAAGATTTGGCTGGAGAAAATTTAGTCAGGTTTCATTGCAAAAGTTGGGCAAGAGGCCACAATTTCATTATTAATGTTGCTTTGAATGTAGTTGGAAAGAGCCAATATTGAAAGATGGTGGTTTTATTTTCTTTATGTTATTTCTTGCAATTAATTTCAGTTAACTATCTTCAGGTAAAAATTATATATTATTAATATTGCTATAGGAATATGTGGATAGGTTCTAAGGCATCTTAAGAGAATGACATCTATTAAGTCAATAAAAGACATCAACACCCTTGATTCCCCAACCGCAACTTTTGGTAGGTTCTACATATTAGTGTATTTATTGTATATATTATTATTGTATTTATTATATTAGTGTGTTTATATGTAATTAGTGTATTTGGCATGCGTTCTGAAGTGACAGCAAGCGACGAGGGTGATTAAAGTCTTCACTCTTCACAAAGTCCGACAGATGAGATTTTCATCTACATACTGTTAAGGGGGAGGGGGTGCAGCTTTTTGCTGAGTGAAATACCGGTCGCGCTGCAAGGTGTGCCACTCACAGATATAATGCCGTTGCTTATCATGTGATTGATACTACTGTGCAAGCGAATTGGTGTTTCAATGCTTCACTTGGTTCTTTAGCCATACTTACATGTAATCACCGCTTATAACTGCGGCAGCAACAGTCCTTGCCGATCTACACGTTTACACTCTTTATATTGATGCTCAACCGAGACTGACACAATGAAAATAACTGACTTTAAAGATCTATGATCGCACCGTCGTAAATTAGATCCGTTACTCTTGCCTCATACAATATTTCTTGCGATTCTATGAAGAGCCAAAAGCTTTTTGTGAATTAAAGAAAGAGAAATTTGTCCCATAATCTTGCAGTCGTCAATGTTTCCTCATGATGGAGGTTGGTGTGCTTCTTTGCAATTAAAGATTAGTTCCGGCCAAATGACTAAATAACAACTAAATTGCAATCCTGTCATGTCAGGACCAAAACAAAGGCCCTCAGAAAGTTAAAGGTTTTTAACTAGCGGTTTGGTCATCAGAAGTCGGCCGAAAAATTTTTCGATACAAGTTTGAACATGTAAAAGTAAGTATATTTGTACATGCTTAAAATTATTCAATTAACTATTGTCTTCAATCGACGAAAACCAAATCTTTCCTTTCTATGGAAAGGGATGGATGGTATTTACAAAGAACAATTTATGATCATATCATTTTAGTGGCATGAAAAATCAAATATCCAAAAGTCAATACCACAAGCTAAATATCAAGATCTCAACTGAAACATGCCGTCGCAGTGTGGCCAGTAGTATGTTAAGGAATTATTTGATACATGCTTGAAAAATTCACTTAAAATGTTCATAAATGTATCCAGGTATGGCTGCACATTGAATGTGGAGTTGTGTCGCTGTTGAGGGATATGAAATAGGCCTGCTGATGATTCTAATTTAGGATGAAATATCAGATATACAGGTCTGCTTCCTTTTTTCAACTGATGATGCTACTCAGTATATGACAAGAATTCTATTAATGCTACATTATTAACTTACCAGAGCTTCTATTAATCTGAAAAATACTGAAACATAGAGAGAGAGAAAATCTGTTGATTCTCTGATCAGATTCGATAAATAAGATAAGTGCTTCTACACCTCGAAAGTTTATCTGATGGCAAATGTGCGAATCTTTTCTAGAAGTTTTGTTCGGGCTAAATTCTTGGTGATTGATTTAGTAAATCAGAAAGGCAATATTATATATCTTTTTCTTAATTTTGATTTGGACTTGCTTTGTGTTCTATTTAATATATGCATATATATCAATGAGAATATGTATACATTTATATCAATAAGAATAGATATATATTTACTGACATATACTGTCATGTAAAACATTTTCTTATATAATAATGTAACATAATTATATATACAGTATATGCATATACTGTATATATCTCATTCATTTGTCTATTGATTAATGCAGTCATACAAAAGTGTTATTAACATAGCCTGTACGCTAATGCGCAACCTGCTCTACAAATAAATTAGGTCACTATTTGGAAAATCAAACACACATGTTTGAGATGTCTGCAAACGAAGAAAGAGAAGTACGGAATAAAGTGATAGATTAGATAACTGATCATGGAATGAAATCAAGATAAAATGCAATGAAAATAACAATATACACATGCAGGCAATGAGATAAAGCTGCTTTAAATGTCAATATGGAATCACCACTGATAGTGAGTGCATCGTTTACGAATATATGTCAGGAATATGCCGGTGCCAAATTATATTCAGAAAGCTACTTTAAAGGTAATTTAGCTTCAATGTACATTTATTGTAGACTTGCAACTTGCATTTCATTCTGTCGTCTGCATTGAATGCATGGGCACCTCCTATATCGTGTTATCAAATGGAATTTGTAATGGTAGATTGTTTGAGTCGATAGTTCTAAAGATGCCTCCCAAAGCTTATATCGGGCTGAACCGGAAAGTGCAGCTTAAAACCGGGTTGTTACCATTTTGCTGAGCGTAAAGCATTTTCAAATACATCTGTCATTAGTGAAGTACATTTTCAGATTTGATTATTATTCATCGAAAAAGCTTCTTCATTTTGAACATAACTCATCAGAGTTAGCTCAACAGAGTCAGAGATCATGTCATCATATATCTTGAATATTCAATAGTCTGTTCAATTTCTGTTGCAGGAAATTTGAGAGAAACGTCACTCCTTCTTTGCACTTTCGGTGGTTGCCATTGAGGGAATAACTTTGAAAATAAAAACTGTTTAACCAATAAGATATTGATCTACTCTTTAGAATTTGCAATGTCAATGCAACATATTAATCCTTTTCAACTTAAGTAGCAAGCACCAAACAGTACTTTTTGGGTGTACTGTGGTCGACTATGGTTAACCATTACAAGGCATTTCAGCTTACTTTTTTGCATCATTCACTATACTTCAATGGAAGTCAATAATCATATTCAAAAGATATACTCTATACATATGTTTTCAGAGTTCACTGCATACAACTGCATTCCTAAATTCTATTACCATGATGTTTGCAAAGAGAATGTGTCACCGAAGAAAATAAGAGAAGCCATCGAGTCAGCGCTAAACACTGCAAAACCTGACAAAACACAGAAGGCGTGAAACATTTGTTCGGTGTGCCAGCAGTCGTGTTTCGGATTTAAGGTCTTCGTGAGTCTCAAAATGCATGTAGTAAACTATTAGTACACGCAAAAATTGATTGCTGACTGAGAAAATTAGATATATCTACTACACTGCAAATATAATCACTCTTTATTTATGACGCGACATATCCGAACAAAAGGGGCCCTTGTTAAATTGAAAGATAATCAAAAATTAGAGAATCAATTCTAATAGATTTTCCGAAGTGCAGATCTACTTCATTACAGCGCATATTAGATTTCTTATTTTTGATTGAATATTTGCGTTTTATTTTCAGGGGCATTATAATATAGAATAATTGATTAATTATGTGTACTTAGAAAACAATATGATGTTCGTAGAGAAACCAAACTATTGTTCAATAAAATGTAAGTTGCAGCTTAGAGCTTCTTTACATTCTTTCTCATAAGTAGAAAACATTAAATGTGCTAATAAATCTCAGAATATAAATCGTGATGACAAGCTGCAAACGAAAAAGACAAATGAGTAATATAATAAATGATCACATGTAAGACATCATGATAGTCACAAAACTAAGGCTGAGTGATGAGGAGCCGGTGCTTGCAGCCTAATGCAGGAATCGGTTGCAACCATGATAGAATGAAGGGGATGCATGGTATAGAATTTTTTCTAAACGTCGAACTTCTTACCTGTTTTGATAAGTTTGAGTATATTCCACTTACAGTATCACACCTTTATCAGATCTATAAATCAATATCAGTATTTGTGGCTTTTATGTAGATTATATATTACATTTCGTGAGACATGAGAGATCCTGCATGCAAGGCTGGCTGGTTTTTGCCGAATATCGGACCCATGTTAACATTAAGCTACAGTATATACCACATTTTCAATTGTTGATTGACCTATCATGGTCTGTCGATGAGACAGCTGAGCAAATCCTCGTAAGGACTACAGAAGAATTGTGAAAATTCTGTGTATATTTATACACGGAACGCTAGATTAGTCTTAGTGTAAGGACCATCAAAATTTGCTGTGATCCTCAGTAAAGATTAAATTCTTATATCTGCACTGAATGTTGTTCATCAATTGAATTTGAAACTATCAACTTGGCAGTCATTGCCATTACCGAGGCAATTGCTTGTTAAGTGTAATTGTCTGGATTATTCACTGTGCCTTTGTTATGGCATTTTTCTTTAAAAAGGTTTCATGTGTTTTTTTGCATGTACCAAGTGTGAAGCCAAATAGTGTGAAACTCTGATTTTGACTATATAGTAGTATTAGCGTATATCTTGTAGGAATGAAAATCACAAAATACATTGAGACATATGCAGATTATACAAATTGGTACAAGAAAAAGAAAAAAATAGCATTCAAGTAATCATTGTTTTCATCACAATAATGAAAGGAAAGGTTATGTAACACTGTAACCCACGGGAAAAATGAATCAGCACGACGAGCAGTTTTGCAAAATAGGACTCGAAACTTCCTAGTGAAAGTTAGTCTTTCAGGCACCAGATGATGCAGCGGATGTTCAGTAGATGATTCTGCTCGATGCAGCAGCCGAAAACCGACGTGTTCAAATTTCACATTTAAAGGAGGAAAGGCATCGCAGGTACAATCAGATTCACAGATCAGCCGATGTGCTCTTTTCTGGAAACGCTATAGCTTACTTAGTAAGACCGCGCTGGCAACTGCCCATAAATCGGTGACGCATGCAAAAATATTGCTGTTATGATTGAGTGATATACCAATTTTAATTCTCTAGGCTGAAGTGTCTGCTTCAAGCAGCGAACAACATGAAGTCTTTGTGAAGCTAACCTTAAGACACACGAAATTAGATCATTCCATTTCAGTTGGTCATTTATGGTTACACCAAGGATCCTAGCTGAGTGATCAAGCATGAATCCGGTATTTGCGTTCTCAACAACATTATTTGATTTAACAGCTGCTTGCACTTTCGCTCGTTCAGCTGTAGACCATGACTTTCGAACATAGATTTGATAAAGTTCATAGTCACAGTTGATCACTATATATCTTGCGGTCAAAAATAAAAGTACTTTCAATTGATGTTCAATACTTCGAAGACAAAATGAGGGAATGCTGTTAATAGAAGGATGCCATGCGCATTTATTGATCCAGTAATCATTTAAAGTTTTGTTCATATTTTGCTTAATCTGCCAATTGACAAGCAATTATTCATTGTTCGCTTTCATTTAGCATGTTTATGCCAAAAAATTCCATGTCGATTTGAACACAGGTATATCATGTTCTCACATTGTCAGCATTTGACCTGCTCTTGAACTCAGATGAGGGACCCATCGGTTGAAACACTTGTACCCTAGCATGTCTTTGTTCTCAGAATACTTGCTGAATTCGTGCAATTGATTAATTAGAGAAAAATTAAAACAGTGGGAAAAATAATGCGACATACACAGTGAAATGAGCAAATTGTTCATCTGCTAGGGATGATGAAGTTAATTCTTTCCCGTGCTGAAATGTGGGATTACGTGACGTCCTCCATTCAGCTTCTTAATGGCTTTTACGTTATACTCGTAATTTGGTATTGAATATCATTAGGAAAACACAAACACATGTACATTGAATAATGACGTTTTGTGACATCATTCTTAAATCTGTGCAATATCGAGCTTTCGGCTGTTGTGAACAATTGTGGATCCCTTCAAAAATAAAAGTTCATGTTCATTTTAGGCTTCGAGTCAAATTTGTCACAAGGTTGTTTTTGAAGTCATGGCAGCATGATTCTAGAAGGGGTCTTTTCTTGAGAAGTTGAAGTTTTCTACAATTCCATTATTTGTCGTTTCAAGAGCATGATTTTACTTTGCTAGTGAATGGTTTGCTGTTTTATATTGGGTTTGTTGTATTAGTGCATGAACCCTTGTTTTGCTGAATTGTTTTTTCAGTAGTAACGGTCGCTCAATCTTCATTTGTTAATTCTGTTGACGCTGAAGTTCACAAGCATATTTTCCGATTTTAATAAGTTTATAACAGAGATAATGAATGAGAAGCATTTGCAAAAAGCGGGTGAAAATCATCTTATTACAGGAAATGCGGCAGGTTGAGTAAAAGGTAGCATATATAAACGCCGAGACACATTTCATTGTTGACATGATCAGCTGAAAATTCTTTTTCCACTTGAAATCGAATGAATCAGCTACACCAAGTACTTTTAGTGAGCACACATAATGAAATGGACTGATGTCAAGAGCAATGTGCTCGATAAATGTACTGTGCATGTAGTTGCATATTTCTGCCAGATTATCGTGTGAGTTCTTTGATATCGCGTATCACCTGAAAGGCCCTCGAGAACCAAACGTGCACCCCACAATAGAATCGACTGATGTCAAGAGCAATGTGCACGTGCGTCCTGTCCACCATAGGATCGCCGTTGAACATATTAGAGAGCCAACTATCTAAGGTAACTTTGTTTGTTTTGTTAGAAAGCTCACAAGCTCTGAGATCCATTACTACGTGCGAATGGGAATGAAATGAACATTCTCCACAAATATTCAAACATTTCATGCTAATATGTACTGTACATTATAATTATTAATGGCCGAGGGGGTAATCATATTCCCAATGAAACGGGCCTGGGCAGCGCTGGAAAATTAAGGGCCATTTACAGGTTGCTGCAAATAGTCATAAGTGATATCTAACTAGCTGTCATCAATATGTTCATGATAAATATGAAGACAATGTGCCACATTAACAACCCACGTTGTTACTGTCCACACGCCTACTGCTGGAAGATTTTGCACATACTAGCATCTCACAAAAGTCGAAGCGCCTATAATCCAAAGTACAGATATTTTCGACGCACATTATTCGGTACGCCGTAGCTTAATGTAAAAAATACATCAAAGAAAATATTTTCGTACATTATTGAGAAAAGCATATGATATGAAATGTGCTCAAATGGCGGTCATAATAAAATAGAAATATGCGTGTAGTTGTTAGAATAAATAATCTGTGCAACAATGACAATTGAAAGGTAGATACAATAGTTGAAAAAGTCAGTCAGTCATACTTACATGCATATCAGACGACGATATCATCAGATGGAAAAATATGGATAGGTCCTAAGTCGTCATTAATCGCAACCTGGACAAATTAAAATTACGATCAACTGCAACTAATATTTCTAGATTTGAGAACATCCGTTTATCATTGGTTCAATAAACAGTTCTCATCGGGGTGTCGCCTCGAAAGCAGACTCTTAGCGGGCCTAGTAGCCCAAGGCCGGGCCTGTCCTTGATGATGTTTGTGAACAGAAACGGGGCCTGGAACATTATTTTTCATAAATTACAAGGATACGCAATAGTTTCTTACATGTAAAGAAGTAAGTAAGGCGTTTATTCAAAAGAGATTGGAAGTTAGTTTTAATACGAAGAATTATTTTGATGCAAATCATGTGAATTTTAAGCTCATGTGATGTGTTCACATGTGCATGAATCATGCGAGTCACCCAACCGTCGTCATGATCAATTGTTGAGCTAACCAGAGCCAATGAGACGAGATGATCAACTTCATTGGCGATGGCAGCGTCGAAAGTCTTGTTCATTGATCCTATTTGACTTTAATTTCTAGCTAGATATGTTTATCTGTAGGTCACATAATCAAACTATATACGGCTACCAGTAATTTTCCAAGTTTGTGGTAAGCATCTAACTCAAGTAAATCAAGTTTTTCACAAGTAACCTGGCAATTGACAAATGTATCAAATCTCAACAGCTGCAACGACTACGAGACATGTTTCAGCTTGTTGGGCCCAATCAGTCGTGGGTAGGTTCGAACCAGCGAAGTTGGAGTTAGCTTTCAACAGACGGTCCGGTGGCCTTGTGGATAGAAGGTATGCCTGCATGTCCTCTAACTCCAACGTCGCTTGCTCGAGCCCACCCACGACTGATGCGGCCAAACAGGCCGAAACATGTCTCGTGGTGGCTACATCTGTTGAGATTTGATCAGATAAACCAGTTTTTCATTTTCAGATATCAGATATTCATAGTAAATCAACAATGGAGATGCAACTGTCTGGTAGGTGTCTATCTTACTTATCGCAAAAGTATATTTGTATTTAACCACAATTTTTAACAGATCAATCAAAGTGGAGCTATCTCAAGATCATTATACACTGGATGAAGAAAGGTTATATATTAAAGCGGTGTAGCAGTTCTGTTTTCAGTCTCTTCTTGAAAGCAACAGGCTTTGCAAGGACGAGATAGAGAGTTTCTTGAAGCAGTTTTGCCTCTTCAATTTTGCATAGAAATAGAAGGAAAGATGTTTCATGGTCAGTTATTTATTCAAGATGCGATTCGTCTGCTCTCAATCAGGTGATACAGCAGAGTGATCTAAAACGTAAGTACACAAACGATTACAGTTAACTTACAGTTAACACAGAGATGACATTAAGGCACAATAATCAATCAGTAAAGAGTCACAACAAAGGCAGTCAGAGAGGAGAAAGAGAAATGAATAGAGCCGCGATATGTACACATTATTACAACGTAACGGAAAAGAAAAATACTATACTGAAAACACTTCAGAAAGGAATAATGCCAAAATTGTACAAAAATGTTTCGTTTCAGCACTTTGTGGAGCTTTATTTGAACACGGTGGATTCTTGACATCATTCTAAAGCCATTGCACAAAGGCAAATTAAGACAACGTCCTCAATTTATACGTCCGACGTCAACTCAGATGACTTCTGTCGCACTACCATACCACTAGATTGGCCCTCCTGACATTTACCACGAATTGTATTCCCAACCGATCGCCAAAGGATCCGACTTCGATGCTTGCCCACTCCTCAATTATGTATGTACAAATTCTCGTGTAGTTGCGGAAGCAGCTATGTGGGTATCACTGGACGTCGTTTGAGTTATAGGTTGGCTGAGCATGTTCCATAATGGCGTCAGAATGATGCTAAGAAACCACCGCGTTCAAATAGCGCTCCACAAAGTGCTGTGTAAGGAGACATTTACAAGCGTGCAATAACACCGCAGCAAATGCAAGGACTTCTTTCCGTGTTTCACCGCCATCAAAAATTGACGCACCTTCGAATCCTGGAGGCTTTGGCCATTAAAGCTGAGTCAACAGATCTGTGTGTACAGAAGGATTTCGTTTCATCTCTTTTGCTGCCATGGTATTTTTTGTCTATTTTTTCTCCTTTTTTTCTGTTTCCCCTTTTAGATTAGATATATATATATATGTATATAATATATATATATATATAAACTCTGAGTACCGAGTTCTGGGTTTTTCCTCCTAACTTTGGGTATACGTTGCTCCTTTCACAGTTGAGCACTTTGACGGAAATTGATTCAATTCCTCGAAATTATATATATATATATACGGTTTTTTATAAGCAATATACAGTTGCGTAGAGTGCTGAATGGGTGTCAGAGCTTTGATAAAAACAATAAAATAGTGCGAAACAATATATTTTTGATTTTATATATATATATATATATATATATATATATATATATATATATATATATATATATATATATATTTATATACATAATATATTTTCAGGTCCGAAACGTTGTCCAAAAATCAATATTATATTATAAAATGGTATTATAACATCGCCTTCAAAGTATTAGATCACAATTATATAGAATGCAAAAGATACCAAGAAAACTGTAACAAAAAGTTTGGCGCGATCAATGTTATAGTAGGAGTGCTATATGACCTGCTGTTTGTACCATTTATTCTCTTACTAAACAGACTCCTACCTCTTGGAACACAGGCTTTTTGCCGTGTAATTGCAATATATGTACATACAGTCTCTCATGTAATTATGTTGTAAATATTTTTAACACTCCTTTTCCCATTGTGCATAAGATCTAATGTACAGATTTTAACATCATCTAGGTGATAATTTGTAATAATTGTAGAGTAACCTATGTTGGACAAACCTCTAGATGTTTGCGTTAAACGTATTTCTGAACACATAGCGAATATCAGGGCATGTCATGATGCGTCTGTTGCAAAACATTTTAATTCTATTTGTAATCTATCTCATTTTTCTTACTTTGGTGTTGAACATTGTCCGAACACTGAGAAAAGGTTACTGAAAGAGAACAGGTGGATTAAACGGATGTGTGCTCTTACCCCAAATGGCTTGAATCAAGAAATGAATAAATGTAATAAGTTGCGTTTCACTGTGCCACACAGCAATTGCAGTAAGCGTGTTTTGCGCTATTGTCAGAAAGAATTGTCTTATGTACAGGTCACTGGTGTTTTTACAAACCAATCGAATTTGCGCACTTTGTTGAGAACTGATGTCTGACTTTACAACTTTTTGACTTTCATGTTGTCCAGTGTGGAATTGATAAAGCTATTTCCAATAAGCGAAACCGGTCTTCCACAGAAACTGTCTTTTTGATCACTTCGAATAGTCGGCGTGAGAGTCCCTATAGATATCATGTATCTATACATATATATTTATATATATAATATATTTTCAGGTCCGAAACGTTGTCCAACAATCAATATTATATTATAAAATGGTATTATAACATCACCTTCAAAGTGTTAGATCACAATTACATAGAATGCAAAAAAGGAAAAGAATTATATAGAAAAACAGAAAGAACTTTACAAAAATGGAAAAAATTGATAAACGACCAACTGTTTAACAACACTTGTAAACAAAGCAAAATATATATATATATATATATATATATATATATATATATATATATATAAATGAAATATTGAAAATAAAATGGCCAATACAATAAATAAGAAAGAACTCAGGAAAAACTAAGATCTGGCTTCCCGACTGGTTTCACCTCATTTCTTGAGGCTAGTCATGGGAATGAAAATTTTATTTCAAAATCATGGAAATAAGACATAGTTTTAAGATAAATGATAAAAAGCAATCAACTCATTCAGCTTGGGCTGAAGCATAGAAATAAAAAAATTGCTTTTACCTCACGTTCAACCTTAGTTGATGTGGGTGGCATTTTAAAAATCGGTGCGGCCTCAAATTTATCATATGGTGAGGAGATATTCGCTGCACACCTAGATATATGACGACTAACGTCCAGTAACATATAACGTCCAGAATCATTGATTTCAATGTTAACGGTGTCATCAAACAGTTTAATGTTAATTCTAATCTCAACTACTACTCTAGTAATGTCATCTATGTAATTCGCTGTAAAAATTGCCAATAGTATTACATAGGGAAAACTGGAGGCAGTTTTAGGAATAGACTTACCGTTCATAGACAGCAGATGTTTAGACCTCAGTATATGTTACTGGACGTTAGTCGTCATATATCTAGGTGTGCAGCGAATATCTCCTCACCATATGATAAATTTGAGGCCGCACCGATTTTTAAAATGCCACCCACATCAACTAAGGTTGAACGTGAGGTAAAAGCAATTTTTTTATTTCTATGCTTCAGCCCAAGCTGAATGAGTTGATTGCTTTTTATCATTTATCTCAAAACTATGTCCTATTTCCATGATTTTGAAATAAAGTTTTCATTCCCATGACTAGCCTCAAGAAATGAGGTGAAGCCGGTCCGGAAGCCAGATCTTAGTTTTTCCTGAGTTCTTTCTTATATATATATATATGTAAATTCAAAATTCTGAATTTTGCTTCACAGAAACGGTGAACGCTTTGAGAAATTCTGTGCATATTTACACATGATATAGAATATTAATCGAAATATAAAGAGAGAGAGAGAGTGCACAGATCAGGCATTTACAATATTCAAACCGATTTTTCAGAATCAAAAATTCACCAAGTCTCTCCCGATGTTTATTAGCCAAAATGAATAAATCAAGTAAAATAAGGAGCCAGACGTTTCGCGCCCGGGCGCTTGTTCACTGTTCACAGAAGAAGTGAAGTAAGAAACCCGGGCGCGAAACGTCTGGCTCCTTATTTTACTTGATTTATTCATTTTGGCTAATAAACATCGGGAGAGACTTGGTGAATTTTTGATTCTGAAAAATCGGTTTGATTATGAAAATCTTCCCGCCAACCGCCATCAAACATTTACAATATTTAATGAAAGAATTTTAAAACGCTTAGTCTTGGCCTTAGGTCGCTTCAATGCACATCGATTTCTGGATATTACTGCAGTTCGTTCATCAAAGAAAATTCTCAACGGGTGGTCCTCAAACTTCAACTTTGCTCTTTGAACAAATTAGTACACTGCTTGTCGACAACTTCTAATAAAGATAGACGCTTAAGGCCAGTGACCAAGTCACCAATGATTTTAAAGACTCTTCTCTCAAATCGAAGAAGCTTGTTGCACAGATAGTTAGGAATATTACAAAATATCGGGTAAGCATAAAGGAGAACTATACGAGAATATATATAATCTAAATCTCTTGACGTTAATTACCTCAAATTATGACCCTAGTGACCCCAACTATTTCATCAAGCATGATGTAAGTTATCTCTTGATCAGGGCTTACGGGACCATGTCTTTTTGAAAAGTTTTTGAGCATGTTGAACAGGTCGGAAACCTCAAAACCGTTTTGATGTGCCAAATAAAGCACCTGTAATGTCAATACAGTGTTATTCGCAAGTAAAATAATTGCATGGATGTATCATGCTTGCATGTCTCCCTAGCAAGCCATAAATAGACTGTAGGATTCTTGGCTTACATGTCTATGGCTGCTTTCGCTTTGAATAAAACATCATGTTGCCTATCAACATGACTACAACATTCGAGTACTCATCAATTCCTGTGATTTCCATTATTGCTTAAAGACATAGCCTATTTAAAGGCATGGAGAAAAACGCTGTTTTGAAATCATGTTTATAATGTGTGTCAGAGTGCAAGACACATGTTATAAGGCGCAGTTTCAAAATCACCTTTGAAGACAATGCTTCGAACGACTGCGCAAAAATGATTTTAAAACATTGTTGAGCTGGTTTTAAATGAGACATACTATTAGAACAAACTACTACTTTGCTTCTTTGACAATACATATATTAATTGATATAAAACAAATTTTATTAAGATGTGCAAAAATGCAGCATGTTGCAACTTGCAATCGTGCCTTGCGTTGACGTGCATATTAGGTACTGAGTAATGTCAGTAATGTCATTCAAATCTGCTATTAGTGACCATCAGATCCATCTTAACACCAAGAGATACTTAAGAAAACTGGGAATATGATTTTTAAGTCAAATCTATTAATTTTCACAGAAAGTGCTCATATCGAATGTCATTGCTTGGAAATTAGGATGATTTTTAAGCGAAAATATGTTTTAAACGGTATTTTGAAACATGTTAAATGTCGTGTTTTAGACGTAACTTTCCGCAGATTCGGAAATTTCAATGGAGATGCTGTGCACATCATGGTATTCTCGCTTCAAAGCTGTCATTTATCTTTTATCAAACCATGGAAAAGCTCAGCCTTGACGCACATACTTTCGGTTGGTTACTAAACAGTCGAGATGTCGTACAGCGATAGCGCTGAAACTCATCCCTACTATACTAACCACTTCCTGAAGTAACCACAACATTGATATCAATCAACATTGTTTTCACTCAACCAATGCTATGAATTGAATAAACAAATCTGTCTTACTCACATTTTTATGCGAAAAGAAAGATGTTCCCCATCCATACTTTGGAGTTGATAGCGACACCACGGTAAAAAAACATTTTTTGATGTGACATTTCTGCAAGCAATTCATTCTTTTGAGCAACTGCTATCCCTTCCTTGCCTTACATGCTGACTATAAATAATAGACAGAAAAGTGTTCATTGCACATTTGGATGACGAGTTTGTATGATTTGAAACGCGAATGACCGCGCACAATGTCTCATGTATAAGTCCGAGTTCACGACACATTCGCATCGCCTCTCAGATCGTTCCCAAACATGCACGAGCTTAAATCCGTAAGATGCCTGAAAGTTGAATATGACCGCATTGATCACAGGCAGCATTTTTGAGCAGAATTAAGTAGCATTTTTGATGTACGAAAATCACAAGAAAATTTATGCATTAACTCCTCGACAAGTGATTGAATTGACAGAAATGTCAAATTTTAAAGCACGTATTCTAATACTTCTTCCATAGAGATCCGCAAAATTTGTAGGAATACTTTAACCTCTTGCTATTAAATATGTGAGATTTTGAATTATGAAATTGACTTGCATGTACTTCGGGTGAATTGCGGAACTCAAATATACAATTTTACAAAATGACACAGATCCACACTAATTCGCAAACATAGAATATGTTGATAACACTGTTGTTATGATTTAATGACTAACTAAATGAATGGTTGAAATATAATAGGGCTTAAATCAGTTTATTGGAGGATGCTGTAAGAATCAAATCTCAAGATTTAGAAGATCTAGTGGTTTTCTAAGAGGCACGAATTTGATGTAAGTGGCAAATAATTAGATATGTACTTTTTTGATATTCATGTCAATTAACTTTCAATTGATTTTACTCAAACACTGTCTTACTGCTGGGTTTTGCCTTGAAGCAATTGTCTATGCCAACATTTAGCTTTATTCTACTGCTTCGATTAAGTGATCAAGAGAAATGTCAACATATCCACACTGTTGAATTCGATTTCTAAACAATAACGTGTGAAGGGTGTTAAATAAATAAATGGACTGAACCTGTAAAAAGAGCTCTGAGTAACAATGCTCACAACCTATTATTTTGACAATGGTTTAACTTGGATGTGGTGAAAAGCTTGAAGAAATAATGGAGTAACGTATGTTTATAGCTTCCCTTGAACAATTGTAGAGCTTGCCCACTAATTCGGTCTATACAAGCATTGAGCAAACGACAGTAACACAGGAAAAACTATGAAATTTGACTTGAGAGGGAATTAAGAATCAGATTTACGTTCTTGTGTTTCCAATAGATTCTCAGATATCATACATGCGCCATTTATTGTCATAAGAGAGTTGACTGTGGATATCTTCAGATTAATTGACGATTGATTTCTATTATGTATACCTTATAGAATGTCTTTTACATGATTTTATGGCTCTTTTGTGTTCGATGTATAATGTCATCGCTAGGTTGTCATACAGGGAAAACCCCATTATACACTCACTTTGTAACAATTTCTTTACTTAGCTGATAAGACATAGCATTTTGATTCTTATTATTTGCATTTTTAAAACTTCCTTCTCAAATTGAGCCTTCGTATTCATAGTCATTCGCAACCTGTATTCACATCAATTTGAATGCTAACATAGGATTTTGAAGAAAGATTCTTGCTGCACTCTATGTTATCAAATCGATCGAGGGTTCGATTTCGAGGTTATTTGAAGAAACTCGATTTGAATAAAATAATGTAGAAAAATACGTACATGTATAAGCATAGCAAGTTTCATGTCACGTCCTTATCAGCGGTAGTTAAGTATCAAGATATACAAATCATAAAAATATAGATGCTTGGCACAATAACAACTCTTCTTCCGGAAGTTCAATTACAAAATATGCTTCTAAGAATGTTGGTTGTAGTCTTTATCAAGATATATGATGAAGTTCAAGGTATATTCTGAAAATTGCCTTAAACGTGTTTTTGAGGAAGCATGCACATTTTAACCAAGATTTTAAGTCAACCTCTTTTAAACCGCTTTTAAAACATGCTTTAACCCTTAAATTAATAGAGTTATATTACCGACGCTATTAGGCCTACATAAATTAGGTAAATTTGACCAAACGCAAATCTCATTGTCTAACTTGTTGCGACCATTATGGAAAGATATAGGAACTACACAATTCGCTTGAGAGAATATTTTCTCATTTTCGCTGGTTTTAGCCTGTCAAGCAAGACTGCAGAGAAGAAGTTTGACCCAACCAACGTTTAAAACAAGTCTCCCGGACGTAAAGGGAGCATTCTATCATAAGATCACATCACAGCGCAACCAAAAAGGCAACCGAGAGTAATGCTGGGTGGGCCACAAGTCCCATGTGTTTTTTTCAAATGATGAGAAGTTCTATTTTTTCAATGCATTTCCAAATCAAGTGGATTCACATGACATTTCATGTACACCCTCACAGAAATTGATAACAATAAAATCCATAGGACGGAAATGTAGCTTCGTGATCTACGCAATAGTGGCTCAATAATCGCACGTATTTTAACTCGGATACACTTGCCAACACTGTATGACCCGGTTAGAGTCAGTCAAATGTAAAATTCTAAAGTTTTCGTTGATCATTCATGTCCCAACTTAGTTCCCTTATAGTGATGCCGTGATCTTGAGCAAACTTCCAATCTATATAGTCAACTTCAGATGAGCAATTTAATTTCATGTTTATCCTTCATTTACGGTGCATGAACTTTAATGCATTCAGAACGCATGGTGGTGAAGTAGAACAAAAAAAGACCGATGCACTAAAAGATAAGACAGCATCACAGTTTTATGCGATTTTTTTCCAATGAGAGATGTTGCGCGTTCAGTCTCCAGGAGCCCCAGCCTCGGATTTATAGCAACAGGTGAGACCATGAGAAGGAAAGCCGGGATCGCTTTTCCACAGTCTCATTATGTTCTATATCTTTGAACGAGATAATATCGTGTTGCCAATTCATCGGCACTCATTTTCAATATGGAGTTATCTGGTCGTCGTTGTAGCCGCTACAGTCGCCCTCCATTAGTCGTTCACTTTTCTGGTAGACAGTGCGCGGAGACACTAAGTATACAGCATTTTGTAAGCAAGCAGTCTTGGTCTCGCTCTCGAAAGAAGTTCGCTCTAGCGGTAAAATTCCGGTGAATAAATAAATGATAATGACTACCATTTCAATGATTTCTTGTAACTGACACTACTTGCATTATAATTGAAGTAATTTAATGTAATCCGACTATGCAACACATAAAGGTATGAAATGACGAGTTG
Source organism: Prostheceraeus crozeri (assembly GCA_907163375.1). Classification (NCBI taxonomy): domain Eukaryota; kingdom Metazoa; phylum Platyhelminthes; order Polycladida; family Euryleptidae; genus Prostheceraeus; species Prostheceraeus crozeri. Next base: position 70,545 of record CAJQUW010008596.1, read on the forward strand.
CACATGGTGGAGGGACCTGATGCTTGCACCTCAACCGTTTGTGAAATATTCGTATATTTCTGAATATACGAAGTCAACACTGCTAGGTAGTCAAATAGCAGATCAGAGTGAAAATATTTTTGAGCTTAAATAGGCATTCAAAATCATCTCTTTTCTCATTATAATCGTATTTAGCACCAATATGAATGGATTTTCTATAATTTCAGCTCTGTAGCATGCAATGGTACATCAACCTCATACAGCAGTCACACAGCTGCGGCTACCATTGAAAAATAAAAGCTGCGGGTCTTTGCTGCGGACACTAGCCGCCATTATTAAAGAGTGCCATCTTACTCTTAAAACATGTTGAATATTTCTGTGAAATTGCTACTTTTTTAATTAGGTGTTTATCTGTATTGAAGTGGTGATCTTCATTAATTGAAATTCAGTCGACAGGAAAATACCGATTTAGCGTTCAGCCGAGTTTTGAACGGTGGTATGATGCCAAAACCGATGGAATATTCAGTAAGTTCTTTTTAATTGTGTTTTACAGGTAGACTAAATAACAGCAACATGCAATATTGTTGAAGATTTCCATATCTAGTCAATGTGATATTTATATTTATATAATAATGTGATATTATATATATTTAACAATCTGTGATGTGAAAAAATTATGTTTTACGGTCTTGGTTTTTATAGTCCTCACCTCCACAGAAATTTCCGTTTACATGTGCCAGTCTGTGTTCTGTTGTGGCATTCATATTCAACTATGAAGATGCTTGTTAACAATCATCTACACTGTATATAATCATTGAAAGATGTAGAACTCGTGACCAATCGCTCTACATCTTCAATGTTACAAAAAATCTTTTGCCGCAAATATACTCGTATATCAATGACCTTAATTATCCAAAAAAATCAGCTTTACATTGAATTTTAATTTGTTGCCTTTGATTCACGCATGACCTCATGGATGGCATTAAAATTCATCAAAAATGAATTCTAGATGCATACAACTTGGTGCCATTCAGACTGAGATGTATATTTTCTACAAACGTACATAGAGTAAAGGGGCAGCGACAGTAAACTGCATTTTTGAATGTTCAGCTGCATGATGCGGAATTAGTAGGCGTGTACTGCAAGTGTGGTGTGGGTTCTAGGTATACAAGCATACTAACATAAATTATGAGACCTGTACTAAGGCCCTCTCGTAGATAAAGTACAGAGGAATGTTTAATGAAATGGTCATAATTATTCACTGTTTTAAGCACATGAAGTAATAAACGAATATTGAGGAAAAGCTATTCATCGGATAGGCTAACATTAGGTTTTTAACACTCAAAACTCAAAAAGAATTTTTTTTACAATATTAATATAAACATTTATTTAACAATAAGAAAAAAGGAAGCGCACAAGTAATACAAAAAAGTCAATGAAAAAATAAGCTTGTTGGGCTACATCCAAGTACAAGTTCATAGATAGTCTCTGAAAAGTCAAGACGTTGTTCATTTTAATAAATGAACATTGCCTGTAATAAGTTTTGAACGATGTTATTCTATCTATTTCGTTTGCTTTCCGTATAAATGTTACACAACTGCTTCCGATATGATGGCAGCATAGAGGTTAAATATGCAATGCTACAAACCAAAAACTAACATAACTTTAGCAGAACTAAATCTGTTATACAATTATACACGATTATACAATTTTAAGTCTATGAAAGGCAGACCAAAGTAATATGCATTATGCATAGATAAAGTTGGAAAATCTTCTTTTTTCATTGAAATGGAAGCTGTACATTAGCAGGTACTGTGTACACTCACATATACAATGTATTTAGTATTAGCCGTAATTGTCTGTGGTGGGTAGCAAGTGGCGTTAATTGCTGAGGAAGTTGACATGTGGATGCATGATTGCCTGATTAACAGGTTTTTGATCGTGGGAGTGTGGACCTACTATCCAATTACTACTGCATCTTGGTACTGGGTTTGTGTAACTAAATAGATGAAAGCAATAAGCTTTAATACTGCGTTAATTGCCACATATTGCGTGCAGTATTACTTTTATGAAGACATCAACATTTCGCGATACACATACAAATCTTGGAATTTCGCGAATTTCGTTGGGATTTCGCATTCGCGACAAAGCCACTGGTCAAGCTTCCAACTGACAGATGATTGCTTTACTTCGATTTTATTGGAATCACTACGATTATTTTGCTGAATTCTAGTTGGAAGTACATACCTCTCAGGAGTCTATTGCAACAACTGTCTTGGACGAAGCACTGAGGACATAAGACATCGATAGTGCGCGTCACTAAAACCGGGCTACTATATCATGCTTCTACATCCTGGTAATGAGACTTTCGTGAATTGAAATTACCGTCCTCACTGTGTGTAATGGCTGGATATTTTAGCACCCATTGGCAATGAAGGTAAAGAGGTTGGTTGGTGCAGATGTCTTCTTGGATTTTTTCGACCCAATAATTTCGTTTGCTGTTGTTTTCGTGATATTTCTCTTTTGCATCTTATTTTTAGTTGTCTACTTTCGAAAACGGCATCTGATTTGGTGATGAGTCAATTAAAATATCATCAGTAACAACATCCTTTTTATTGGCTTTATTATCTTTTAATGCTCTATCATCTATACCTCACATAAGTGTATATTATAAAGGATTCCAAAATGAGATATATAATATTATGAATCAAAATTTAGGCAGTGATAGAAAATTACCGCGTATAGCTTACTATTTTTCTCTAGACTCATGCGAATAAAAAAAGAAACTAATCTGGGAACAAAATTTAGGCATTTAGATGTTCATCAACATGAGTGTCATTATGCTGTTTTTCATTCTTCATTCATCAACATAGTGAAGTTCAATTATCAACTTGAGCTTATAAATGCATTTTGTTCAATAAGTGTTGTGAAATATAGTCAATGAGTGAGGCGATGCAGCAGTGCATGGTTATACCCAAACTTGATTCTCGGCTTAAACTAATGAACTCAAAATTTAATCAAAAATCTTATTTTGCGCGAGAAGCAATTTAATTGTCTTTTTGATTGTGGCTTTCACGAAGTAACTTATATAAAGTGACACTTCATGAACGAAGCAGTGAGTGCACGCAAGCACTCACAGTAGAGTTGTACATACACCAAATCATCATGAAATAAAGTGTAATGCGGCGAATGCTTTTCAAGCAATTTCGTTCACATCTTTTATTGAAGGGTCTCGTATTCTTAATGAAATACATGATTATTATTTCTACAACTTGCGACTCTTGTCACGTCAATATACACTTATATTGCATACTGTTTGCAAATTTCTACTGAATCACTTCAGTTTTTGCTGCAAAAGTCACTTTCTTTCCATTCAACACAAATAATTTCATGAGCTTAGCAATCAACGCTTGAACATTTTAAAAGTACATAGAAAACCAATGCATCAATTACAATTGTGACATGATATGCCATGATAGTTAAAGAGATAACTTGATTTGTGAAGCTTCCGACAAATGCATTTTGCATCGAGACTGAAATTTCGCCAGTGTCTGAATGTGAGAGTCAGTAACATACAACTTTTGTCATTTGTCTATTCAGAATTGAAATGCGATATTTGATAGAACATCGGATACGTTTATAGAGACAAGCTGTCAGTCAGATTGTAGAAATCCAATGAGATGTTCTTGTACAGATGTTCAAAGCAAAAATATCGATGCAAAACTTGTGTAATTTGATCTACACTAATATCTGTTCAAATTGAATAATTACAATAAAGTCATAAAAACAGTTGCAGACTCATATATTTGACTGAATTATCTGATAAAGTTCAAAATGCAAGGTAGGTGCTCAAATCATTCTGCACTTCACAAGAAGATTGATTGAAATATGTTTTCCGGTCGGATGGTTCTTTGTTAGCAAGTTGATAACAACTCAGGTACTCCTCATATCTCTGTTGCAGGATGACGCGCATTGTTAGGAGTAGGTTTGAAGTGCAATAGAAACAGGGGCAAATTAATACAATTATAACTCATCACAGATACAATAAATAGTAGCATAGTAGCTATCTCCTAAGTCTCTACTCAGAGTGATATCATGTGCGCACTTAGCCGTCGAACTTATTTTTTATGAAAATTATGATCTCCTTACCGGTATCCATCACTGCACTAATTGATGTAGGATTGGCTGATAAAGCAGACGTTCGTTCTGCCGGTGATTATCCTCATCATCACAGTGAATTCAATTTCGATCTCGCTTCTAAATACCGAGATCTCGAATTCGAGATTACGATTACAAGTAGGCCTGTGTCTGATTTGTTTACCGTACTCAGAAGGCACTTTCCACTGGGAACCTCGCTGTAGATTTTTGTAGCAAATAGTAAAACAAAGCAACCACTTTTCATAATTAGCTTATATTGAAATCATGTCCAAGGCCTTTCTGCAGGAACATCGTGTTTTAATATTTATTCAGAAAGTGAAGTTATAACTATACAATGGTCAAGTACTTCACAATAGTCTATTTGTGGGACTAACTTCAATTTCGTAGTCATATCTGTAAATGAAATTAAAATTCTAGCACAAATCTAGACTGCATTTGGCATTCATCAGTGCAATTTAGTACATATTTAGTACACACCGGCGTTGTGTCCCTGTCGTAGAGTACTCCCACTGTGTCCCACGGACATTGCTTCAAACCTGGGTCGGGTAAAATCTAAGACTTTTGAAATAGGCGCACTATACATTTTTGCTGAACACTCAGTACAAAAGGAATAAGTAGTATGATAAATCACAACTCGGCCGCATTGAAGAAATGCTCTATGCATGTGTGCTTCCGAGTTTATGTAAGGTATATTTTTTATATGTGCATAGCAATATCCTCGCTGCTGAGAATAGTTTCCTGTCGTAACGAAGTCACTTCATGACAACGGCTAATTAAGTGCCAATTTTTTCCGCATGGGCATTGAGTTTTCATTAATCTTTTCATGTAAAAATCAAACACTGCCGAATGGTGCCATGCTCCGGTCTAACGATTGACACTGAAGTAGGATGACCACGTATAAAAGCTAAAAGCGTCGCGTTCGTGCCGTATAATCAGCGCTGGAGTAATAGTACACATGACAAGGACTTAAGAAGCCTAGTGTCTGACAATGGCAATTTAATTTCGTATTCCATCTTTACTTATAATTGCAGAGATATTTCGTTTACGATCTTTTTCAAAATTTTGTGCTTCATTATCTCAAAAGAAAATGATTCTGTCAATCAAAATTCTAAACATCCAGCTAGATCAAGTACAAGTTTAGGAAATTAATTAAATTATCGGATTCTTGACATAAGCTGGGTGGAATAGCAGTTATAAAGTAAGTAGAATCCGCCATTTTGACTGCGATGTCAAACCCGTCTGAATGAAATAGTTGAGTATAAATTGAAGTAATTAAGCTCCCAAGCTCCTAGAGAAATATGTTCCGCCGCGTTTACATGGTCAGATGAGCATGTAATAATATGCAAGCACGCTGAAATGATATATGTTGACTATTTTGGTTTTCATTAAGCTCAAAAAGTAATGAGAAATCTAAGTTTGAATGGGGAAAATGTAAAGTAGATCTAGAAACTAACTCATTAAGCAATTAATGAAATTCATGAGAACAAGATTTATGCTGCACTCTTAAGCACAATTTATGTTGCATATAGAGTTTGTTGAAACTGTGATTGTTTTTCCTTCGTTGATATAATTGAAACATGCAATCCTGGACCGCTGAAAAGGTCTTTTAGCGCACAATTAACACAAAACCTGCGTGTTAGTCAGTTCCATAAAGAGCCTCATACAAGACGGAAGATAATCCCTTTCATTGAAGATTTAGGTACCCTAAAAGCTATTGCCGTGCAAGTTTGTACACAATATACCTTTTTTGCCGACATTTCTCCACAGCTTAATCCAAATATTATCCGCAATAACACGGGACCAACTGCATCATGCGAAAGAAATGCTCTTTTTGAAAGATTCCGCCGAACAGAATGCAATGGAAAATCATTTCAAATTCACAAATTTTGTGTTCGGTATGAAAGTTGGTTGGAAGAGGGCGGTAGAATACACCGTCCACGCAAATATTCTTTGTCACCATATTGAAATAAAAGCTCTATGAATCCCAGCATATATGACGAGAAGTCCGTACTCTTGAGGCCATGATTCTTTATCTTACAGAAGACGCACCATCGGCTATTTTCATATATCAAATTCTCTCTGTCAATGCCTGAATATTTGTCTGGATATTCGAATTTTGCCACACACTTTCCTATACAAATTTTATTGATCAATCAACTCTGGAAAAAATTATATCTGAAAACAATGATCATGGATGTTAGAAGAAGCATGTATACCATCCCATGGAAAGCAACAATTATTTAAATGCTGTGTTGAGTTGATAAATTTATTGACTGAGAGCAATTATTCAACATGTATGTTCACCACAGCTATCAGTTATCAGTCATTAAAAGGCTTTTTAGTCATTGTGCATCTTCAAGAACAGGTCATTCGTTACCTTTCAGATGCTATTAAATATGCAGGCATGGATGTAGGCATGGGAATACTATTACATTTGGTGCGAACAGTTGACCAGTTCCCCACTCAAATAATTCAATCTAACATTTCATTTATTAAGTGTATGCAATAAAAAATCTAATCTCGAATAGTCGAGATCTCGGCACTGTAATATTGAGATCACGAACGCCTAAAAAATTGTCGGTCGAAATCTCGAGATTAGATTCATCATCATGATCTTTTCAGTGGTCTTGAAAGCTTCCTATCAGACGTTTATGTGTATAGCGAGCAAGCGCATTTAACGGATTTTGTCTAATGATGTCTTCAAGTATCTGCGAGTATAATGCATGTATATGAACACAAATACAGATAGGCCTACACCAATACAATTCGTAAGAAATGAAACATTTGGTAAATTCTCAGTTGAGAATGTGAAATCAAACACTTATTGAAAATGATTTTCTCTCATTAATTACGGTTCTAAACGTAGGCCTGCTTCTCATTAACTATTTATTCACTATGTATTAGCTCTCTCTCTATTCAACTTTTCCTGTGTCATATAACAATATGATAATGCGTAGATAATGCATAATAATACATGATAATGTGATAATCATAGCTATAGCTATTATTATACATTATTATAGCTATTATAGCTATCATCAAGCCATGTATAACTGCGAGCATGTTTAAGAGGACAGCAATGACTATGCAAAGACGAGGCTGTATTAGCAGCCGATGATGTAGCCGTAGTCATTGCTGTCCGAATTCAAACATGCTCACAGATGCATTGTACAGTAATATGATTATGTTAAAATCCATGTGGTCAGGATTACATTATACAAGTTTAGACTTTTCGCCATTCATATCAAATACAATCAAAACATCAAAAATACGGAAGTCGTGACAAAACCTGTACCGGTGGATGCACCGTGGGCACCACAGAGAGCATACAATACACAGATATCATATTAAATGTGGCAGGCCCAGCTTTGCGCTATTATAAGGCGAAACCTATAAATCTCAACAGAATATCAGATAGGATTTGAAATTCGGTTTGAAAAACTAATTTAGATCAAATTTGATTATTTCAAAATTTGTATTCTCTCATTTTTGCTTACTATGTGAAATAGGAATATGAAGAGAGAGTTTTGATTGTTCAACAGCCGTTTACAGTTAAACTTGGATGTCTGCGTATCTGTTTGTTCAATGGATGGTAAGTTCACAATCCTGTTTACAGAAGATATTAATGAGCTTAGAATAATAACCATAAAAGTACAGTGTTTACCATAATTAATGGCTGTTCAGTCAACATCTTTTTATAGCTTTTATTGTTCTAAATTATTATCGTCTATTCAAATATTTGACGGTAACATAAATATAAATTTAAGCCCTTTGAAAATAAACGCTTTCCTTCAGCAGGTAGTCAACATAAACGGCTGTACGAAAGTACAATAAATTACAAATTGCTTGTTGACTTAACTGTATCGATCCCAGATAATATAAGCATTGCATGACTACGATTTAATTCTTATAAAAGCTCTTTACTTGTTCACAACTTTTGATGATTTCGGATGAAAACTCGACAGAAGACTGAACTTAATTCAGTGAGATCTTGCGAACTTAGCAAGCATGAAATTGGAAAACTCGCATAAAATTCAAACAGAAAATAGCTGGATTAAGATGTGAAGAAATGTGCAAGTATTCATGCTAACAATGACAGAATTATCTACTCTGAATTATTTCATTTTCTTATCAAGACTTACTTATTGATGCCTTCTTACACACAATGTTATGTTTTTATATGTTAGTAAGCAGCTATCTATGCCTAGTCAAGTGTTTCCGCTGCTAAAGAATTAAAGGATTCAATATTCAAAAATTAAAAAGAGATGCGTGCAATTAAAGCTGAGCAAACAAATTATCTCACAAATGACTACACAGATAAGCTGTAAATGACAAACGCATAATTACACGATATGTATTTTATATACATTATACATATACAAAAATATTTTTCAAAAAGGGCCTGTCTTAAAAATATAATCCTTGACCAGTTAATCATGAAGATTGCATATAATAGATTATGACTCAAATACTGCATTTTTATACATTCATACTTCAACGATTTCTTTTTTGCAATATTTACACGCAAATTTAGGGCGCAATTTGTAGTGAAATTTTATTTCACAGAATGCAAATTTTGAATTTCCTTTTCTAGCGAGTTCTCATATTCTTGAAGCATGTAGCTATTTCAGCAGTGTTGGTTGGAAAATAACAAATAGATAATCATCGTTAAGGCATAAACATGATGTGCTTAGTTGAGCATGTTCCTATCAATTGATACTATTAGATTCGTAGTCATTAAGCATCTTTTTCATAATGCCATTATTTCCTGATCATTTGAAATCTTTCTTTATGTGTAATTCACGTTTCAAGTGACCAAGTTGAGAAGATCCATCAATCAAACATCAAAATAGACTTGATATGTAGAATCATAAATCGAATAGAGAATAAAATATTAAATCGAATTGTGCCTACTTGAGAAAAAAAGTTTGTGGAAGAAGCCGTAGTCTGATGGCTGTTTTCGAGATAGCAAGTATTCAAATTTGACTTTATAATGATATAAGACCAATAAGACGATATAAGACAACTAGGATGATAAAGACAAAAACTACCTGGCACGAAAAATTTACAGTTAAAGTTCAAGACTTCTTTTATTTTACATCTTTGAACTGATTTATCTACAAGCAATTTTGAATGAAAATCGCCACTGGTATGTCTGGTATAGCCTTACCCTGTTTTACTTCTGGTAGTGGGGGAGGCTCCTGAATATCTCTTAAACATCTTTAGATATTGCTCCAAAACTATAATAGTGACGACTCTACGCAGTACGCACGACTCTACGCAAGTTCTGATAAGCAGTCCAGAATTGTTCAAATTTGGCCCGTGCGAACATCAAAAGCTTGACTTTACAAAATATTTTTGCAAATCATCGATCATTTACCAATTCAGATCACTTGAAGACCATTATGACAATGCATAAATATAGTTATGATCAACAAGTTCAGTCATCCACGAACCCAATTATTCCGTGAATAAAAGCAACATGCCTTAATCACCGCTCATAATGCTCTCTAAAAGTAATATTGTCTGTTTTATGCTTCAAACAGTAGATCCCAAGTACAAAATGAACAGACCATCATGCCTCACCATTTTTTGGCTCATTCATTTACTTGGATGCAGGTGTTGTAATTTTTCTCCACCGTGCATATCTAAGAGAGTGGCGGTAATGTGTAATTTACATGTTCTTTCAAATATTTCTATTTGAGTTGCATTGAGCGCGCTTCCATTGCAATCAAGAATACTCCCAATGTTGTTGTTAAACGTGTTCTGATAACTGATTAAGTCGCATCTTTATTCAAGTCATCCACTATCAATCTCCAACTGACACTCAAAGCATCAAGTTTATTTAAAAGAGGATTATTTTAAGAGAGGAAAAATTATTTTTAGAGTGGAATTTAAGTTTTGATTCTTTACTTTTGGCAACAATATGAGCACGTTTGTGAAAGCAGAGACCATTATAGAATCGAGCATGTGCCAATTGTGTTATGAAATTTTGGGAACGATCCAATAAAGGAAATATCAAAATCAGAATGGGCTCAAGGCGCCCATCCTGGGTTTTAGGATTTCACAATGGACCGGATTAAGGAAAAAGGGGAATATATTTGCATCGTTGGCTTGAGTGGCACTGCAGCTTTTAATTTTTTTCGGTTAAGAGCACAGCTCGACCAATAAATCGGTTAATTATTTTACTTCTTCTCACACTGCTTTCTGCAAAATAAATTGTTTGCATATTCATTTTAGAGTAATGTCAATAACTCCGCACGGTGTGAATGTCGATGAATGAGTATTTACATAGCTATTATCTAGTCGGTATAAATTCATACCCATTCACAGCAAGTTTTGCATTGACTTTTTTCTAACAAATGTGCAGCAACACGTTCTGACACACTTGAAAATATAGGATAGTTAGTTTTTGAGTGGCACATTTATTTTAAATTGACTGGGCTGGATGATAAAACTTAATTACATACAGCTTCCTATCTTGCATAATTGATGTACAATTTAAAATTCTAGCAAAAAAGCAATGGTGAAATTCATTATGGCTTCTTGATAAGATGTTAATCGACAGAAAGAAGCTGATTTAAGATACAAGAGCAGGATTCTGCTTCGATCATCATGATTGTGAATTGAAGTTAACACCAATCGACATTTAAATTGTCCATCTTTACTAATACGTGCCGAAATAAAGACGAAAACTGCATTTTGCTATTAAACTGTATGCACTGTTAATCAGCAATATGTAGAATAATTTATGTTGAAAATCAATCAACATAAATTTACTACTCCTCTAATCTGCTTGAAATTGACATGCCTATGTATTTCATGCTAACTTCGTGTTAGAGAATACCGGCTTTTAAATAACCAATAAATTAGAAGACCTAACAGAAGATGCTAAGAACATTAATGATGTAGGCTTACATGAACACCGTACCTAAATGTGCGTGCATTCTAAGCACGCAGAGGACTACCGAATATCCATGCACAACTATTCCAAATATGACTGTTTTCTTTGATAATAAGATTAACAGATTGTCTATTATATTATTTTCGCTTCAGATAACTTAATAAGCTCGATATCGGGCGATTAATCCGAACCAGCCGAATATCACTATATTAGTTAGAATGACCATAGGACATGTATTATCAATTCATATAAATATTTCTGAAAAATTCCTGAAAAAAATGGTTTTGATTACTTAGTACATTGGACATCAGACCTCACTCCATCTCAGTAAAGCTAAGTGTCGTGTGCTAAACACGTGGTTGAAATGCTCGGCCGAAGTGTGGCCGGCATTTGAAAGCAAATATTTGTTGATTATGTGGATTAAAAAAGTAATAAACGTTGACGCACATGCCGTGTTGTCATTCATAGCGATCTTTACCGATGTTCATCAATGTCTGTGTAGTATTCATTTGTAAGCTCAATGTTTATCTCTTCAAAGAATCGGTGTGATGACAAATTGAATGAAAATATATTAATTAAAGTTTTATAATTGTTCCATGATCACAAAGCGTGCAGATAGCTCCCAAGCAATAAGGAGCAACGCCCTACAAAACATCTATTGTCTTAAGATTTAAACAATTGTGTTGACAGATGATGATTTCGTAGAATGTTGTTGCAATGGGTCTGATGCTTCAATATCTTTAGGTGACACAGGAAAATTTCAACAGATGCATCACCTCGTCACTTTGCGTGTTTGACAGAATTTTTAAGTAGAAAAAGAAGGCTTCATGTTGCAGTACTGTAAAGCGACAATGAACAAGCAACTCATGTTTATGAGTTAAACAAACAGCACAATGAGTTGGACTTTTTGCACTGAGCCAATGTATTATTTTTTAATTTCGTATATTTGAATCATTTTGAAATTTTACGAATTGAATTTCTACTTATGAGATTTCTGAAATGAAGGTTCATGTATAACTAAGAGCTGTTTCACCTACCTTAATTTGATGTCAGCACAGAAGTAATTAATATATACAGAAAATTGCCGACCGCATTCGACAAATATACGATGAATAATGTACCTGATTTTCGGCAGGAGTTTAGCATTGATTTCAATGCTCAGTAATGTATAAAAATATATTTAATATTATGTAAAATTGTCAAATTATGAGTTGGAACATCCTTACCCCACCGATGTTGGTCAGACTTTTTTGAGCGCTGTTATATTTTCGGCGTGATAGCTCCAAGAATATTTATGAAATATTTTTTTGTTTCAAATATATTTCCAGACACATCTTGTGAGATCAACCACTTGATAAAAGATAATCAAGTGGTTACATCATTATAAATGCGGAACACAGTGGCATTAAATGAATTATCGGATATGTAGGCCTATTGAGTGATGATGGCTAAGTGACATAATCTGACTGATTCCCTTCAGGCAACGCTGAAATTACGGAAAATGAATGAAAATTCTATTTTCAAATACCGTTAATTGTCTATTTATTATTTTCATGTAATATTCTTGTATATTTTATGTAAATTATCTTCTGTCTGCACCAACAACACAAGATTCACCAACTTCTACTCTCATAATCTTGACTATTCGAAATGAGACGCACGATTGGCCAAGTTATCACACTTCGAAGATTCTCCAGTACCATCGAAGCCTAGCAACACAGAAGTACCAAAGTTGCTCTCAATATCTCCTTGCTCAATTTCCTGTAATTAGTTTCAACCTCATTCTTGTATTTGCAATAGCTTTATCAACCCACCCTGAAAGTGAAATCCAATAAATTCATTAAAAAAATTAAGCAAAATTCAATCCTATTACGTCTTTTAATGGTGTCATTATTTTCATTATCATTCGTCTATTTTTTGCTAAAACTTCAAAATCTCATCTAATCCTTGAATGAAATTTTTTGTCCAGATAGTGACTTGTCAGTCAGGTCACTACATTTTTGTGCAAAATATCAGCCTTTGAGCACAGTTTCATGTCGATTACTTTATGTTATGTGACTTTTATCAGAACACATTTGAATATTTTCCTATTAATTTCAAACGCACAACAGATTATAGCAGAATGACTTATGTAATTGCACAATCACATCATATGGTTATATTTTAACGATGAATGAAATGCGTCAGATGATAGATCAAATTTCCATGAGAAAGATGTGCGGCTGGTGGAACTCAATCTACGACCTCAGGTTATCTAGACCTGTCGCTCTACCAACGTGGCTACGTTAAAGTGTATCGAAAGTGTGCCTAAATAATCAATTGAATTCCCTGTCTACACAAAGTCAAAAGTAAAAAGAAAAAATTGACACTGTTTTTTCCTAGCTTTAAAATATTTCAACAAAGACGGTTCTTAAAAATTGAAAGAAAAAGAATCTGAAATTCCACATACAGTTTCACTTTTCGAGTAGATTTGAGCAAGAGAGGTGAAGGGAGATGGAAAATATAGTCTCTGTAAACCATTCCGCTACATTTATGCTTAATGTGCATTTCATATTTGTTCGATTAAATAACATTAATAGAACTAATTCACATGTGTTATGTAAGAATCAGGATATATTGTCACATCCTTTACAGTGCTTAATTCATCATATAACGCTTGTATTTCAAATTGGATTGGCGCCTAAGCTTTATTCGACTTTAGTTGTTAGGATATAGCGACATAAAGAGGTTGCTCAATCTGTATTAAGTGTTGTTTTCATAAACTTGAATTGATCCTTGAAAATACCCTTATGTCACACGCATAGTGACAATTTAAAAAACTATCTTCCGAAATCTAAAAATGCCGCTAGACGCTTTGCTTTTTCATATATGGCGACACAGCATCTTAAATGGCAAAAGTGAGTTTATCTTATGCTTTTAGTTTAAAATCGTTTGTTGACAAAGCAATTATCATCGTAATTTTGAGAAACACTTGAAGCTTATTTGTTATGCTGAAATACGCAGTCAAAGATATTTGCACGTTCGTAATTCTAACTATCCATGTTTCACTATTTCCAAAACAATTAGCATTCAAATATCCTTCAACGTTAAATGGTTCACTTCATCATTCACGCAAAGACGATTTAGTGGATCGCTTTCGATAGCTGTAAAACTGACTCAGTCAAAGTTTTAGAGTTAATGGCAAGATGCCGCTCAAGGGCGCTAAAATCGCGCTACTTACTAGTTTTCTCGAGACAATTAATACGGAATCGGTACATTTGAGAGGACACGTGAACAGATTAACAAGGGGTTCTTTATCTCATTTCGATAAAAGTTCTTTAACACGTTGATGCATCGAAAGTACATCAAAATAATCAATTGAATTCCCTGTCTACACTAAATCATGAGTAAAAAAAGATTGACCATTTTCTTTCCTTACGTGATCTGTAAATTTATCGAATGCAACAATTTGTAACATGTGATTTCCAGTTACTTATCTCTTATTCAAAGTCTTATGTACAGAAGGTCACAAAGATGTGTGTCTATCTCATACAACAATAAAGATCAGACGTATATTGAGAATTTGCAACGTGGGAGCAATAATGATGTGAGTCAGCTTCAAGGTAGGGTTAATAAAATAGTTAACTTCTCAATGGGATGAGAGGCATATTTTAGCAGGAAGGTTCTCAAAAAGCACTAGTAGTAATAAATTTATTCTCGTGGTTCGCAAAAGCGGCGGTATTGTAACTGCTGTTCGCGAATAATCATAAGATTATTGATTGTTCGATTAATCGTTCGGTTATATAACTTCACAATAGGACACAAAATATGCGTTATATCATCATTATACATACCTATTGCAGTTATCCACCACTAAATCGGTCAATTGTCTAAGTGTGCATGGTTTGTGGCCCAGTTTTTGCATCTGTTCATGGCACATTTTATTCAAATCAATGTAGTTTTTGCATGACTCGCATGAATCATGCATGTTCATAAGTCAAGTAAGCATAATATGAAGCGTATTTCATCATTGGGTATTCGTAGAGGAATAGCACGATGAAAAAATGTTTTTTGTAGCTGATATGTTAAACTGTCAAGCTCATAAAAATTAGCAATACCATAGGAAGTCCTAGAATGGAAATTGCAGGAAAATCTGGCACACGCCGCGGGAACTTAGTTGGGGCAAAATGCAAATTGTACGAGCTGGTTTCCTTGTTTTCTGATTGGCATTTGTATTCGTCAAGCCAATATGTGATCTGGATTGTTGCCGCTTATCCAAAGATTATGTACACAAAAGCAATAATGAATTTACGAAATACTGCAGCGACAGGATGACAAAGAGAGAAATCCTTTAAAACGTTCTCTGCGTTCATCATTTTAAAATGTTGATCCTATAATCTATCAAGAATAATCAGACACACATGCAACTTGTAAAGTCGATTTACAGAACATGCATTTCTCCAGCTTGAAATCAGAGGCCAAGAAATCTTAGAGGGTTACTTTAAAGGGTTCCCCTGTTCACTTCATTTGAACAATTTTCAAAATCTTTGCATTCTTTTGAATATGAGCTTCCAAAATATCATCACACTATATCACAGAAGTCATTCAATGATTAATTGAAAAGTTCCAGCGACATTTCATTTATCTGAGAAATGATTGCCGGTAAAGAAGTTTTTAATGTGTTTATTTCAGAAAAGGGCTAGGTTTCTTAGCCGCTTGAAGGAGAAATTATCCAATAATTGGAAGTTTTATCTGTAAATTCTTGAGATGTTCTTACAACTAGAACATCGACCACTTTCAATTATGACCCTGTGAACCAATTTTTAATTCACATTCCAGTATTGAAAAATTGAAAAATAGTTATCAATGACTGCTGCAAATATACACAGTATATTAATCCATGGAATAGTAGGATATCTCACATGAAACAAAATGCCACCATCTCACTTAAAATTCTTTTCATGAAAATCCTGTAATTTGCTTTTAACAACTTCCACAATCAACTTAGCAAATAGTTTGACTATGATATAGCTGTTGATGATGTTTTGATAAGCTTATCAGTGTCCAAAGCCAATTATTGATTCAAACTCAGTCGAAGGAAGTGCCAATCGATTCCACTTTTTGCTAATATTTTTTTGATCCAATTTCAAAACTGTAGGTTTTCTTTTGGTCCACATACTAATCCATGAGAAACATTCGTTTGGAAATTCAGCTTTAATACAGTCATTGTCTTAAAGCATAACTGATTGCAGTGTACATGCAACTCGTCTTCACAGAGTATTAGTCACTGTTGGAAGATTGAAATATTGACAGGAATTCGTCTCAGACTCAATGCTGATAGACCTTAGTTTTCATCCCAACACCAGTATCTATAAAATGTGATCTTAATAGGTTTCATGAAGAAACAGATTCCAATGAAATAATTCGAAAGATGAAATCTATAACTGATTTGCTGGTTACCAAAAAAGAACCACGTCCATTAAAAGCAGGCCTATTTGACAGTTTCTCGTACAGACATCAGTCACTAATCTGAATGTTGAATGGTGTGATCTTGCAATGTATCCTTTGTGATACAGAAGCTCCCCTAGTGATTATGTTTTTGAAATATATCGAACAATGACAATAAGCACTTCGAAAGTCTCATGAGAAGGAGTTTCAATGCAAAATATCAGATTATACGTTTGTTTATTCCTTTGTAGTTCAGCAGGACAAATATAGTCCTTCAATACAATGTCTGACCCTTCAATGTCTTTCTAGTCCAATTCATTCTCTGCTTCCCCTCAACGAAATTGCAATCTGTTAATTGCAGTATTTACTCTTCTCAGCGTAAACCACTTTCAGGATTCATTTCTCCATCATTTATTAAAAAAGAAGACAAACTAACAAAGAATGTTATTGCATATTCTGCAGAAATGATGAGACATAAAAACTTGCTCGGTAATAACGTATTCCAGTTATCGTGCACCTCGGCACAGATTTCCATTTCCCTCATTTTTCATCTTCGTATGTGATTTCTAGTTCGAGTAGGAGAGATTGCAATGATGCGCTAGGCATGCAAATTGTATATCTGCTCATTACTAATTGTACAATAGGTCTCACAGCAGTTACCCTCCAGTCTTTCATTCCATAGACAAGAAGCAAAACAAGCGATTGGGATCCCTTGGTATCCTCAGGCCCCGATGTTGAAGAATACTGAGATGATTGGCATGCTTGACGTGTCGGTAGCTAATAATGGAAAATAGCAATGTAATTCTCGAATGAAGATTGGGTTTGTCTTCCTATCTGTCTGATAACCATTACCTCTTCCTCCTCGTCTCCTGGTTCACCAGTTTTCATTTATCCTGCGGATACTTTCCAGGATAATTCTAAGCGAAGCTGCATTGAAGACCTTCTGGATTAGTGAACTCCTTAATTTAGTTTGAAAAGCGGAAATGTATTAGCCCTAGTCTGTAAACCAATAGTGTCAATGGAGTGAATATTAATTGCTGTATTCCTCCGAAAGGTACTCTTGATTTAATGGCACTTCGACTTTGTTTCTTGCATTCTGATTTGTTAGGTGTACACACCGTGCCCGAAAGTGCAGGCATTTGCACGGGCCTGATAGAGGTCATAAATACAGCAGTGCTGTCAGCAGGAGGTGGTTGAGATTCATATTCACCAAATAGGCTAGCTGCAGGTTACCTCTAGAAAATCATAGGGCACGAAGTATCGAAAAATGGTGCATTACGCTGACTTTTGGACTTTTCTGTCAAGGCCATATTAAGGTACATAAGGTCATTATCCTCTCGAGATAGCCTACAACTGCTATATTTGGTTAATCACAGATAATTCGAGTAAACTGCAGGTAAGATAAGAATGATGAATCGGATGTTCATTAACTTCCATGCACTTCGTTTTGAAATAAAATCATTCTTAAAAAGACAAACTATGATTGGCGATTCTTTAAATGATATAAAATGACTTAATTTGCTAAATTTGTTCCATAGCCCGTCGGTTTCTATTTTCCCGGTCTTATAGCTCTTCTACTCTATTAATGTACTGCATGCAGACGTAATTGAATTAGGAAATTTTGATGGATGTATTATACAGATGATATCATATCGTCCATTTGTTCTGTGTCTTTGATTGATGATTAAAACTATACATGAAATGGAGCGGGTCGGTACACAAATCAGTTAAAAAGTCGATTTCTTTTCTGTCCTCTGACGTGACCCTTCGACGGGTTATCCCCAGCTCAGACGCGGCTTCCCAAAATATCACCTGTAGGCGAACTATACAGATGTCGTGATCTTATTGGATTCAAATTACGTTATCTTTTAAATTGTGGCTCTCCTTTCTTTCATTTGGAGAATTTGAGCTCCATGAAGATGTCCTCCGCTGATTTTCAAGCTTCAAATGTCAAATGATGAGGCGAAATATTTATCTTTTCATCAAATGTTGTCAAGGGTTTCTATCTGCAGTAAATACTGAGTATTCCATATATTAATGTGCTACAGCAATTCTGATGAATGATGATGGTCATGGTGATGATTCTGCATTTTAATAACATGATAAGCAATCAAAAAAATATTTGCAGCCAAAAGTCGTAAAATTCTAAAATTGTTGTAAAGATGGCAAAAATTGGAGGTTTTGGATTTTTAAACAACAACAAAAGAATTCAATTCACTCTGCATTCAAATCCAAACACTTATAATAATAACACTAATAGTGTGTGTATTGTACAATAATAAATCTGTGCTTATCGTCTATAAGCAATTTTTTGAATCAAGCACTAATAATTTCCTCACTTATTTTAAGGCAACTAAAAATTATATGTCCAGTTTCCTAGTGCTTGTTCAAATACATCCAGACATTACAGAAACTATACCGAAAACAACTGAACACTAGCGTACAGATTTTGATATGCGATCTGGCAACTAAGTTGTTGGACACAAATTAAAAATTCCACCAGCTAAATTTTATAATACAGTGTTACAGTGAGATTAATTTTCCACTTGCATCGTTATCTACGGGACTCAGCATAAGCATGACATGAACAGTTGCATCTTCTGATACATAAATATCCTTCTATGTCATAAATAACAAGCTTGAATACAATGCAATGAACCGTGAAATCACACCGCACTCATTGTAAATGCATAGCATAGATAATGAGCACAAGCTCCGCCAGCACTCTGTGATCAAATCTATATCGCTACATTGCAGCACAGCATGCGTTGAAAAGTGCATCAAATTTCAACGGTGTTTATAACAGTTAGGAAGAAGTATTGATTCTGAGCATTTCATCAATATATCAATAACTGTGTTTCTTGAAAATAAAGTAAAAACAGTATGAACAATTTAGAAAAATGAATTTAAATGATTAACTCAAATAAAATCATATGTAAACATGAATCAGGCATCGATCACTCACCCACTAATCCTCGTGCACAGCAGACATTATGTTGAACCAACCTGAAACGCGAACACTCTCCGCGCTTGCAAGGAAACTCCGTTGGGTGTAGGAACTCCGTAGGAAACTCTTGGGCGTCTCAATCCCGTCACAAGTGGGCCGTAAAGTATGACTACACGGGTTGGGTACGGTAGCTTCGACACAAGCGGAAGACATGTCCAAGCCATTGAACCCTTCCATGATTAGCGAAAGTTGAGGCCAAGGGTCGTTGTGTACGTTCACGTACATCGCTGCTCGCTCTCCCCGACTATTCTCATTGCTCTGGTATCGAAGCCGTGCAGACAAGCGGTTAACACTTTGTTCAATAGTCAAGTCTCGGATCTATGTAGCATGCGGACAAGACAGCGGTTTCGATCAAGGCAAAACAATTAGAGAACATTGAATCAAATCTTAACATGATGTCCTTCTAAGACTGTAATAGAAACCAACATGTACCACATCTGTGTCTTTTGCTAATTATTACTCTCATTGGATAATATTTTGCTAGTATATGAGGTAATTCATAATTGTATAATTTGAAGTAATTGATAATGCAACAATATAAATCGTGTAACTGTAATACAGGGCCTATTGTGTGATATATAAACGTTTTGATATCAAAATGCATTTTTAATTATAGTGCTGGTTTGATACTCATGATTGAATCGATATGCAGAAGTTCAAAAGCTTATATTTTGAGGACTTTATTTTATGCCGTCTACAGCCAGTGTGTCAAAGCGAGTGAGCAAGGCAGCTGTCACAGAAATTCAGATTTTGTGATTTATGGAAGCAAAGAAAAAATGTTACTAAGCGAACCTCAATAAAAAATAGTAATTCCAGAAGTCTGTTGGAGCACAGAACGAAGCTTGTACTGCAAAATTGATCTGATCGCTAAAAATCGATCTTGACGTGTGATTCTAACATCATAAGTTGAAATGCTCGTCATTTTATCATTGATTTACAATGATTTCTTAGTTCCATTGAGCTGCAAGAACAGAAAAAAGAGAAATTATAACAAAAGATTCTTCATGTCTGTTTTAATGAAAATTATTTTCTGCATAAATGAGGTAAAATATGCGATTTCAAAGCATTTTAGTAATTCAAAACACTTTTCTCAGAATTGTTTCAAAATATTTTAGCAGTCTGACTTCAATAGAGTGAAATTATAGAAGCGATAATAAAATCCTTTGGACAGAAAGCAACAAATCGAAAACGTTATTGTCCGATTTCCTGGTGTTGGCAGCTAACGGAACATCAAATATGGAGGAAATGTCCATAGCTATTTTAAATGTTCTACTTTACATCCGTCATGTCGATTGTGGAGTGATTGAATGACAATTCAAAGCTCAGTAATGTACGCACTATTGCGGAACATCTATAGAAACAATTATCTTTAACAAAGACTTTCGGCTGACTCAGTGTTATGCAATTTCATGACTCTTCTGCACTGTAAAAGACAATGATTATGCCAAGTGATGTCTATTTACGTAACTGATTGGATATGCAGCATGCGATTTCATGTTGATTTTGATGTCAGACATCAATGCAAAAATTGCAGTAAATCATGGAATGTAATTGATCAGAATATCACTGTCGACTGTATTTCATTGTAAAATACTGTATTAGACAAAATCATTAGTGTGAAAGGTGAATTCACCTTTCAGCAGCAAAAAAAAAGAAAAACCAATAGTATGCTATATTTCGAAATGGCAAACGCGCAATTAAATACTGAATGAATACAAGATTTAATAGATGCAGCGTCGATCAACATGTGCATGCATACCATGAATGCGAGGCCTGTTTTGTTATCGATCCAGGAAGAGCTGTTAATTTTTTGTCTGAGTGGTTAAGCGATTTCAATTACCGTTTTCACAGAAATCAAATCCAACAACAATAAAAGAAAATCAAGAATCCAAATCCCCAACCGTTTGTGAGATGTGCAGCTCTTTACTGCTTTAGAGGAGTTAGCATTAAATTCACTGATTTTGACAGCAACACAGATGAAAGAAAAATATTTTACAAATCCGTCGAGGATCTGATTACCTTGGAGAGACAGTGTTTTTTCAATTAGCTTCGATGGAAGTCACCTGAGGCCCAACCTCAAACGAGTATTATCTTGCGCTTGATTATGTCACAAACTGACATTGAAAGAGTCAAACATCATAATCAAAGACTATGATCATAATCAGCCAGAGAGTGTGACTGTCTTAAAAGGACACACACGTTAATGGGTCAACAACATTATTCAGATAAAAATTAAATTTAATTATGTGAGTCATGAAATTATACATAAGAAAATTGAATTAATCTACATATATAATTATAGTTTATTGTTGAATTCTAACCAGATAAAGTATTATGAATCCATGCACTTATAACTCAATACTGAACATTGATTTTTTATACCATAGAATGCATTTTGTTAGATAATATTTTGGACAAGTGCCTTAACTTCACATATCCATTTAGTAATAAATTTGCTATGTTGACAAACTCGAACAATGAGCCACGAAGCAGAAGAAGTTTTCTATTTTTGTATGAGGACTTTTATTATGATGCGATTCATGAAGTTTCCTTGATAATCAGCTTCATTTCCGCCTAGTTAGGATTACCATTAGTTAATTATCGTTATTCATCTGGATATGTTTCATGCTACTTAAATATTAAAATCGCATGTATCGAATCGCTACTATGTAAATACAGGAATAATTTGCAAAAGCTTGCCTTTCTAAAAATGGGACAAATATTTATTTAGAGCTTAGGAACATGATCGCCGCAAAAAATGAATCTCTTGATATAAACATTTTCACTGTATGCTGATATCCTTTTGCGTTGAAATCTACCTATCATATGTATATACACTAAATTCCAGAAGACTTGTCGCACTAGGCTATTAGCTAGCATGGTCATTCGAGACATGCATTAATCATAGCAGTAGAAAGTCAATAGATAATGGCAAGCATTGGATGGCAATATAGATATCTGCGCATCTGCTTCCTCTATAGACAAGCAACCATGATATCAACTGCATGCATTATCTCTGTCATAGACAAGTGAGATGAAAAGTTCTTTTATATCAGCTATTGTGTTCTGATGTTCTGTGTTACTTAAAAGTTACAACGCTATGAAGATGAAGGTTGCACTGCATTCCAGTAAACTCCAGAAAGAAAACAATGCGTATCTTCGGGGCCTTGCTGTAGGATTATCAATGAAAATGCTCAAAGTAACAGAAATTGCCAAGATGCTCAAGGTTGATAGAAGAACAATTCAACGATGGAAAAAGAAACATCAAGAGCAAGAATTTTGTGATAAGCGAACAACTGGTCGACGAAGAAAAACCACCCACCGCTCAGATCGCCTTCTAACACGCTTGGCTAGAAAGCACAACTTTTCTTCGGCAAAGGAGCTCAGAAACATGTGGAAAGAGCGAGTGAGCCTACAGACTGTCTACAGAAGACTGCGAATTGTTGGAATGAGGAAGCGTGCATCTTTTTGTGCCCCTTTGCTTTCCATCAATCAAAAAAAGTCTCGAGAAAGGTGGGCGATAAAAAAATGTGCTTGGAGACAAGCATGGAGAAATGTCATCTTCTCTGACGAATCTCGCTTTAGACGCATGAACAACGACAGGCGTGTGCGAGTATGGAGAGAAATGGGTCAAAGGATGGCGGAGAGAAACTGCAAGGCTTCAGTTCAAGCGATGGGAGGGTCTATCCACGTTTGGGGAGCCATCTGGTTTGGTGG
Source organism: Prostheceraeus crozeri (assembly GCA_907163375.1). NCBI lineage: Eukaryota > Metazoa > Platyhelminthes > Polycladida > Euryleptidae > Prostheceraeus > Prostheceraeus crozeri. The sequence continues at coordinate 93,737 of CAJQUW010008596.1, forward strand.
AAGAAGCAAGTTGACTATCTTAAAGAGCTTTGTAAACGGAAAGACTTATACCGATCTTCTCAAGCGATTTTTCGATGACGAGGAAACACCAAGCAATCACCTCTTTCAGGATGATAATGCTCCTGCGCATCGGTCTGTACAAGTTGAACGTTTTTGTTCCAGCCACAGCATCAGAAGACTTGACTGGCCTTCAAGATCTCCTGATCTTAATCCTATAGAGCACCTGTGGGATCTCATGAAGCGTCGGATCAGTAAAAGAGGACACATTGACTCCTTGAAGAGCCTAGAAGAAGCGATTGTGGAGGAGTGGAACGCAATTCCTGAATCCATCATCAACAGCTTGATTGACAGTATGCAGAGAAGAGTTCGAGCTGTGATCACTGCCAAGGGAAGTCACACCGGGTATTAGTGTGCCCTGGCATCCTTGTCATCAACAGCTTGATTGACAGTATGCAGAGAAGAGTTCGAGCTGTGATCACTGCCAAGGGAAGTCACACCCGGTATTAGTGTGCCCTGGCATCCTTGTCATTTAATGTGGGAATATATGCTGTTCATATTTATTGTAAAAGATCAAAGTTTTTATTGTGTCTTTCTCAAGCTATCGAAGTGCGGCAAGTCTTTTGGAATTTAGTGTATACTCCATGATTCTGGTGGATAAAACCTTCCCATGAGTTTTGGGGTGAGAACAAATTATCCGCAAAGTAATTTTCGCTCATTGCCTTTTTTTGCTTATTAATTTCCTTGCCTCTTATTTATTTTTTGCCTCATCTAGAACCAAATTGATCGCTGTTGGAGTCAGATACAGTCACATATTCATTTTCAGATCGATCATGGTTCTTGTGAGCCATGCTTGACGACATATCCGTATTCATAGGCTATACAATATTTGGCAAACTCTACACAGTTAATAATAGTGAAAATGTTAGCAAAATTAGATTTTCGCAATATGAACAGAAAATTCGAAGAAAGAGTTACTTTTTCCTGCCAAAAATTCATTTCAACTGTGACGTCATTCATCAGATAATGATGGACAGTTTTGGGAAGATTTCTTTAATGAGCAGCATTTTCACTGTTTTTGACGTTAAGGATTGGTGTACATCAATATTCAACCGGAAATTGCTTACACTTGCGAAAAAGACGGACTGAGGTTCATCAACGATTTAATTATCAAACGTTTAGTATTTTCAACGTTGACCTGTACTTCGGATAGCGTCAGAAGAAGAGCAATTAGTTCACAAAAATGATGTTGCTTAGTCATAATCTGAACCACCACGCCACTCAATTTATCAACATAAATCTATTTATAGAACTCTACTCTTAAAATACAAAGAACTTTGTTTAAAAATGTATTTTCTACAGATTGTATTTACTTGAAACAAGGCAATGTTCCTACTTTAACAAAAATGCGTGGTTAAACATCGACCTCGATAATGAAATCATACTTTTCCAAATATTTTCTAGTAGTCAATAGGTCTACTCTTCTGCGAACATCGAATGACTGATAAGTTTAGTGTGAAGAATCAGTTATTAGTCACTCAACTATTCTTCAGGCCCAAAATTCATCATTTCCTGATTAACATATCTAGGAACAAAAGAGCAAATTTTCAAGTATACGCATGCGTATATTTCAGCGCAGGAATATTGTATGAATTTTTCGTGACAACATTATAGTCTCTTGAGAAAGTTCCTCTTACTCATAAGAACGCATGATTGACTAGTTCATCTTTTGATCATCAAGCAAAAGCAGACACACCTAAGTCGTAATAACTTAAATTCGTTAAAGTCAAATACAAAAAGAATAATTAGGTCATTACGTGATACAGCTTGGCGTATTAAACTGTGCGCAGATGCAAAAACGTTGTTGAAATTGACAACTGAGATTGAAATAATGGAACGTTTGGTGTTGGAAAATATATTTTGAATATGATTATGCAACAAACGTGTGTAAATGTACATAGGCCTGCAGAGATTTAATGGCGATGTATATTTGAATATTTTAAAACCCTTAAAGAAATACTCTATTCTTCGATTCCAAAACATATCACATTACTCACTGAATATTTGAGGGTATTTTTAAATGCTTAGAAATGCATGCATATGTTATATTTATTTTATATAAGAGAGAAAGAGAGAGATGTTTATTGATAAACAAAATGAAAATCAGAAAAACACAAGTCAATGCAACATTTCAGCATTTCACAAATTATGTAGTCTGCAAAAATGTTAATCAGAAAAAAACAAAATGAAAATCAGAAAAACACAAGTCAATGCAACATTTCAGCATTTCACAAATTATGTAGTCTGCAAAAATGTTAATCAGAAAAAAACAAAATGAAAATCAGAAAAACACAAGTCAATGCAACATTTCAGCATTTCACAAATTATGTAGTCTGCAAAAATGTTAATCACAAAAAGTACAGTAGATGACTGCAGGATGCTCATTGCCGGAAAAAATGAATTGCGCCGGATTGCTCGACAGAACGAGACTGAAAATCGACCACTTGGTAGTTTATGCGGGATTAAGAGTCTTATGGTAGTTTCGGCATTCCGGATCCGTTCAAAAAGCCTCAAAGCTGCCGATTTCCTCCTCGTATCAAGAATTCAATGTCAATTCGGAAAGTTCAGCCCACTGGGAGATGTTTCTGATCTCAGCTATCACACTTGAAATGTCATAGTGAGCAAAAGATTTTCTAATGCCAGCTGCAATACAGTCATCATCAACATATTTTATCAAGCAAGAAGATTGACTGAGTGGCTTTAAGGAAGACATGCAGATTCCAAAAAAGCAAGGCCCGATCAGAGAACCTTGTGGAACACCACTGGTAACAATGCTATATATGCAATAATAAAATATATGCATTTTTATAATTAATTTTAATAATGCATGTGCATGTGTCCATTTTTAATTAATCGTACAATTAAGAAAAATGATCGGAGGAATCTTCAACTGAATCAGCACTAAAAAAGTCGAAGAGTTATTCCTCTGTCCAAATTGCCAGATTTATCTGACTGATGATGAAACCCGCAGATGAATTGAAAAAATGGCAGATAAAAGTCGCGCCCCATCCCACCTACTTATTGAAGTTGCGCCGACAGTGTTAAGCGGAGGTGCTTCAGGATTATTAACCTGCTGCTCGCTAATGTCAACAACCGCCTAGCTTTGAAACTACCGAAACTATTGCGATTCCTTGCGCTGAAAGTATGGAAATGATTTTCGACTAGATGCATTCTGGTATTTAATATAGTACTAAAATAATTCACACGAGGTACTACGAATCATGAAATGTGCACATAAGCATACATGTACAGTATGTTCAATAAGTCGAATCAACTACATGAAACTATATAAATCTACATTCATCAATTACTATTCATATGTTGTACAAAATGAGTTCTTTGCCATCTTAATAATTGATATCATCATGATAGACAACATATAATGTAACAATGTAACCGTGACACCATCATTTTCCGCATCTGCATACATGAGGTAGAAAAATTCTTAAGCTATTTAATAGAAGTCATTTCTAACATTGCAAAGATATCACACCAGTGATGTATTGTTAATCTATTAATGTTCGTATTGTAACATGACAAAACACTCAAAAAATAAATTTTCATCATGCGCACCAACTTGAATACCTCACAAGTCAATGCACAACCAGAATCGTCGAAAAGCACCATCAATTCTATCAATGATTTTTTGAAGAACTTCTACAGGAAATCGAACATGCTAGCCGTGAATAAAGTTTTTTAAATCTTTCTCGCTTTATACTTTTCTTGAAACAAATGTATTTTTACTCCATTAAGTGCGTCACACTATGTGCTGACCAAGGATAATTATAATTCGTAGGTTTTCATACTGTTAATAATCATCAAATACCTTTTTACGAGTGTTGTTTTTACGGGTTGTTTGCAAAAGGGTTAAAAATAGCGTTAGGATGTCTTTTAAGTCAAATCACGGCTTCTGAAAAATTTATCTAAGGTAAGCAAACAATCTTACAACACGTGTAAACACACTTTTCATCTGGAGATTTGAAATTTTATGCGTCTTTATAGCAAAGTAGTTGTAAAAAGGATTGTGACAGAAATGCACAAAGATTTATCCCTTGACTTGGACAAATATGAATCAATTCACATCTACAGATACCTCAGAATATGTATTAGAGGTCAAAAGTGTGTAAGCGTGTCTTTGACATAGATGTTTGAATTTCTGTGCGTATTCACGAGGAAGCACTTGTAAAAATTGATTCGTTTATTGATGAAAAGCATGCAGATTGCAGATATGTCACCAGATTCATAAATATTGTGTAATGACCTGACACAATTACTAAATGAATAGAACTTGGCCTATTTCTTCAGGTGTCAAGATGAAGACACAAAATTTGATCTTTAGATATACAAACCATTTGCTTCCACAATTTCTCATGCGAAAAACTGAGGCAAGAGTCATGCAGAACAAACCGCAGATGGAATTCCTACTTAAACTTCTCACTGATGACTAGCACACAGAGCAAGCCATAAGGAGTAAGACATAATCCATTAGACAAAACTCGCCTTTGATTACGCTGGCACACAGAAAAATTCCATATTTCTTCTGGCTTATTCAATGTATGTACATGCAGCCACACAATATACTGATCAAGATAAGGTTAATGTGAAGATATGAAATGATTCATATTTTATCACCACATAAGATGAGCACACTCCTATACAGCAGAACTTCCTGCATTTTCTGTTTTCATTAAAATATGTCATGGCTCGACACAAGATAAAATAAATAAGTTAGGGAAAGCCAAAAGTCTAGTGGTTGGTCTGTAATCCTTCTTTGCAACATACAATTCATTTAAACTTCATGACCAAGATTATCTACATGACAACTTCCGGCTATGATTGCAAGCGATTTTTTATTTTAGCAAATATGTGGACATGTCGAAGTAGAGAGCAAGTGTGACAATTGCGGACGCGCGGACACGCGCGGACGTGGACACGTGGTACGTGGCACGTAGACACAGGGGAGGGAGTCTTGTCCACAAATCGCCAAGTCTAGCATTGGCCGTTCTCTCGTCCAATGACAACTTTCGTGATTCTAGGACACGCGGACACGGAGGGGAGGGGGTCTTGTCCGCAAATCGTCAAGTCTAGCATTGGCCGTTTTCTCGTCCAATGACAACTTTGGTGATTCTAGGACACGCTGACACGGAGGGAAGGTGCATCCTCTGAAACATGTTCTCCAGTCCATTCCCAAAGTTTCTGCGCAAGTAATAAAATGGGCTGAAGAGTCGTCGGACCCGACTGTTCCACGGCGGTTCGGCGACTAACTTAGGCAAATATCTGGTTATGTCCGCTAATCGTCAAGCCTAGCATTGGCCGTTCTCTCGTCCAATGATAACTTTCGTGATTCTAGGACACGCAGACAGGGAGGGAGGGGAGGTTCATCCTCTGAAACATGTCTTCCCGTCCATTCCCAAAAGCTTCAAAGTTTGGCACGGGAAAAACTTAGAAAAGTTAGTGCGTGAGGGAGGGGAGGGGATGGAATCAGTGACGGAGGTAATGTGAGTGAGTGAGGGAATGAGCGAATGAGTGACTGGGTGAAGGAATGAGTGAGTGAGTGAGGGAATGAGTAAGTGAGTGATGGGGGAAATGAGTGATTGAGTAGGGGAATGAGTGAGTGAGTAAGGGAATGAGTGAGGGAATGAGTGAGTGAAGGAATGAGTGAGTGAGTGAATGAGTGAGGGAATGAGTGAGTGAGTGGGGGAATGAGTGAGTGAGTGAGGGAAAGAGTGAGTGAGTGAATGAGGGAATCAGTGATTGAGGGAGGGAATCACTGAGTGAGTGAGGGAATGAGTGAGTGAGTGAAGAAATGAGTGATTGAGTGAAAGAGTCAGCTAGGAAATGAGTGAGTGAGTCAGGAAATGATTGAGTTACTGAGGGAATGAGTGAGTGAGTGAATGAGGGAATGAGTGAGTGAGAGAAGGAGTCAGTGAGTGGGGGAATGAGTCAGTGAGTGAGGGAATGAGGCAGTGAGTGAGCAAGGGAATGAGGCAGTGAGTGAGGAAGAGAGGGAATGAGTGAGTGATTGACGGAATGAGTGAGTGAGTGAGGGAATGAGTGAGTAAGTGAGTGAGTAAGGGAATGTGTTAGTTAGTGAGGGAATGAGTGAGTGAGGGAGGGAGGGAATGAGTGACTAAGTGAGGGAATGAGTGAGTGAGTGAGTGAGGGAATGAGTGAGTGAGTGAGGGAATGAGTGAGTGAGTGAGGGAATCAGTGATAGAGGGAGGGAATCAGTGAGTGAGGAAGGGAGTTAAGGAATGAGGCAGTGAGTGAGGAAGGGAGGGAATGAGTGATTGAGTGGGGGAATGAGTGAGTGAGTAAGAGAATGAGTGATTGAGTGGGAGAATCAGTGAGTTAGTGAGTGAGGAAATGAGTGAGTGAGTCAGAGAGTGAGCTATGGAATGAGTGAGTGAGCGAAGAAATGAGTGAGTGACTGAGGGAATTAGTGAGTGAGTTAGGGAATGAGTGAGTGAGTGAGGGAATATCGACGAAATGGACGTAATTGAAAATAACTATTTGTAAAAACAATATTATTTCGCCGATCCGGGCCCCTTCAGCTGTTATATCAGCGAGAACGGCCTGAATGGTGAAATAATATTTAATTTTTCAATTACAATAGCGCGTCGAATTGCATAAAGGCTGCCCTCCGAGATATATTCACAGTCGAAGCTTTCGCTGAAGCGGCATTAGAGTTGCCAGGCAATGCCCCGCAAATCTGGCATGAAAAGTACAATAACGGCCAGTTCCTCTTCCGCGTATTCGATTATTCACGGGAGAGGCTCTTTATGAAAATGGCCGAATATGTTTTTGTCCTTGATGGCCAGTGCAATCCAATATCGCCGGACCAACTGGGGCATGGAGTGTATTCATGCATTATTCTTGTGCGAGGCATGTACATCGGCTCACACGGCAATAAAGTTGACAAATTTGCATCACTTCAGTTAGTCATCACTCAGGTGATGTACACCAAGCAGTCCCCGGTCCGTGACTCTTGTCGCTTTCTCGCCGACGAACAGCGTCTCTGTTTTGTGACACTATGAGCTCGAGTTTAGATCTGGTGCAGTTGTTGCCCCCTCCAGAGTACACAAGATAGACAAAAGGCCACAAGTCAAACTCTCGATCCGCCCCCGGCAATTCAACAGCTGTAACAATTGCGGCCCGGTCAATTTTGATCTGAAGGCCATTATTTTGTGTGGATGATTTGCAATTTCATTGTGGTGGATGGCCTTTTTAATTGGCATGTGATAAATTATTTGTTGCTAATCAATCTGCTGTATTTTAATTTTCACACAATGTAAAACGAAACGAGAAATATTTTAGTATTATAAAATTTGGCATTTTTAAGTGGAGCAAATTTGTGATATATGGATGCAATTGTCCAGTCATCTTCTTTCATGGCAATAGCGCTCAACTCCTTCGTTGGACCACCTTCACTATCTATGAAAATGATTACCTACAAGAACAGAAAGATGAGTTTGTTGATTATTCTATGAAGACACGCATTGATTGACTTCAATCAGCTACATAAATTTAATCTAACGAATGAAATCTTCCTAATTGAATCCTTTAATACTTAGTGGACGCAAAAAAGGTAGCGGCCGGGGGTACACAAGATAGACAAAAGGCCACAAGTCATTCTGCGCATCCCGTGAATACATCAATGGAGTCCATTATCTTAGATGGTTGGTGGCCTATGGTCCATCCTGTGCGCCCTCGGCCAATATTTTTAATCGTCTATTCTATCGTAAATTCTATGTTTTTCGTCGTCAAAGTCACGCTGCATTTACATGTCACATTCTGTATAACATAGTATTTATCATGTACAATGTACACTCTAAGTAAAATGGTGATGTCTATAGTTGGAGGCGCACCACACAAGATAAGCCATCAGTCACTTCCCTCGCCTTATGGAAATATCTGCGCTATCAATTTGATCAGAAGGTCTGATGGCCTGTCTTGTATGCCCTCGCACAAACATCATCCACAACTAAAGTTGCGCAGAGGAGGCTTTAACATTCTTGTTAGTTCTGCGAAATTTTGGCTTGCTGGGTGTAGACTCTTTATCAACCTCTGGTTTGATAGCTTCCGCAATTATGTCATCAATACTAGATGAGATGGGTTGATTAATTTGGTGATGTATTTGGCTCACTCGCAGGCTTAGAGAAATCAAATTTCCATCCGAATGAGGACCAATATAAATATGACAAACATCAGTCCGGAAAGAATATGAGCCTTCGCCCAGACGTGACAACTTGGAGAATGGTATAATGCTGTCACCCGTAACAATTTGTACATATTTACCTAAATTAACAAAAGCGCATTGTCCTTGCCATAAAGGTTTATAATAGCACAATTTTTTGGCCGGCCATGCACTCAGCAATTCGGAAGGTACTTCCACCTCGGATTTTACAAAGTCTTCTATTACGGTTAATTGCTGGCGAAGCCAGGCATTGATGGGGACACTCACAGCGTGACCTACAAAGTTCGGTCTAATACACAAGTCTGCCATCGTAGTCACAGGAGTTTGTAATGAAAGTCTTATGCCGTCATAAATTATGTTCTGTCTGTATGTTTGGTATTGGTTGACTACCTTATGGAGATATTTCGTCGACACTTGTAGTTTGCTTGAGTTTAGTGATGCGGACGTTGGTGCAGTTCGAGGAGACATGGCCATCTGAAATGAAAGAATTCCAATAAATGAACTCATTATATTACTGAAATATAACTTTCATACAGCGCGTTGCATGAGCGATGCTTAGAATGGTTGAAGTTAGCATGTTTTTGCTTTAATACAAATTTAAAGGTTATTGCGATAATTTGTCTTACATGAGAAAGCAGTTGTGGTCGATTTACAGCACTCAATGATGAAAACTCTCCAAAATCAATAGGTTCGTGTCCTTCTAATAAATTGATTACTTTTTCTTCTTAGAAGAATCATCTCGTTTAAAAAATGGATCTTTAAACGAACTAAATGTGGCACCAACAGGCTTGCGTGATTGTGCTCTCGACCATTCTAACTTTCGCTCCTCGACAGAATTCATGAGAACTTACGTTTTCAGTTGAATTGATATGATGACTTTGATTAAAGAATTTGTAGGCAGCAAATGTTTCAGACTCGAAGAATGTCGAAGAGGTTGACTGCTCGAATATCGAAGATTCAGAAGCTGCTGTCACTGATGTCCTAGTGCTAAAATGCTTGTGGTTTTATAGCAGAGACTCAATTTGTAAGACAGCAACATCAGCGTTTGTGAATTGACGTAATCCTAGATCTAATGCGTCGAAGGTCAATCACAAAATAATTATGGAACTTATAATGCAACTATACACCCATATTGAAACCAAGACTTCAACTTGAAAGAAAAGATATCAACGACTGAATAAAAGATCTCGCGATTTACATTTTGATAAAATAAACCGGTATATTCCTGTATTCTCTAGTAGAGACAGGTGCTTCGCAGTAATTTAGACAGTTGACCCGTATAAAAAACAAAATAATATTTCAACTGAGTCTTGTTTTGGTGGAAGAAATCGGCAATAACATTGCGTAACTTTTGATTCAGCTGTAGGCCCGCATACAATGACATTTTGCCAACTTGAGTTAATATTTTTGTTAAAGAATTGCTTTGAAATCATGATATTTAATTGATCTTATCAATAAATATATATATATATATATATATATTTATATGTGCAATTCGACGTGCCATTGTAATTGAAAAATAGAATATTATTTTACCGGTCAGGTCGTTTTTGCTGTTATAACAGGTGAAGTGAGCCGGATCGGCAGAATAATATTGCTTTTACAAATAGTTATTTTCAATTACAATATCTCGTCGAACTGCTTATAAACAATTGCGATAAATTTAATAATTTATATAATTCATAAATAATGATTTTTAATAATAATGATTTATAAATAATAACAATAACTAATGATATTGTTTTTACTTATGTATTAGTAATATTCTGTTTTACAATTATATCTATATGTAATTATATTAAATAGTTATAATAATTAATAATATTCTGTTCTTGCTTATGTATTTATATGTAATAATAATTAATATTCTATTCTTTCTTTTTACAATTAGCTTATATTGCATCCAATCATAAAAACTTACTAATATTCTCTCTTTGCCTATATGTTTATATGTAATTGCAATAATATTCCTTTGCAATTAGTTATTTTCAATCACAATAGCGCGTCGAATTGCTTATAAGCAATTACAATAATTTTAATACAAGGTGGCCATAAAGTCGCGCACCAAGATTTTAATTGTTCTTATGGATCTCTCAATGACTTAAGGAAAACATGAATTAGTTGTGTACAAAGAAATTTATATTTACAAATGTTCAAAATGCTGCCCTTCAGCAGCCAGACATAAATCAAGCCGATGGTCAAAGTCATCAAACACTCGATTGAGCAAACTTGAATCACCGTTGATTTGCTGACAGGCATCCCGAATTCGAGTTCTCAAATGATCCAGGCTATTCATGCGCTCGGAATACACTAGTTGCTTTGTGCATCCCCAAAAGAAGAAATCCATGGGATTCAGGTCAGGGGAGCGTGGAGCCCATTCAACTGTCCCCCTTCGACCAATCCAATTTTCGAAGTTTCGATCCAGCCAGTCACACACTTTCAAGGCATAGTGTGGAGGCGCTCCATCCTGCATGAACCACTCAGGTCGACTTTCTCCAATTGAGTCTAGCTGGGGCAGAAGTTCTTCTTGCAGCATTTTGAGAAACCTGCTGCCGCTAAGCGTTGAGTCAAAAAAGAAGGGTCCTAAAACATGGTCCTTCCACAGACCGCACCAGACCATCAGTTTCACTCCACTATGTTCTCTTGTGGTTTGCATCCAGTGTGGATTCTCCCGCGCATAGTAGCGACAGTTTTGCTTGTTCACTTCACCATTCAGGTAGAAGTTGGCCTCATCGCTGAAGAGAACTTTCTGATGCACCATGTCAGGATCTTCATCCAGTTGGTTTTTAAACCATGACGACAATTCCACGCGTCGGTCCGAATCGTCTTCGTGCAACATTTGGAGAATCTGAAGCTTGTATGGATGGAAATGATCTTCTTTGACTATCTTCTGCATCGTGGATCGGGGAACGTTGATTTCACGAGATGATCTGCGCACGGACTTCTTTGGACTCTGTTCAACTTTATCAAGAATGGCTGTTCTTGCCTCATCAGATATTCTTGGACGTCCACTTCGCTCTTTGTCATGAACACTACCTGTCTCTTTGAACTTTAAAAATAACCGACCGACTGAAGATTGACTAACATTTATTCCTTCAAGCTTTGAATTGAACGTTTCAGCAACAGACCTGTTTGTCGCACCCTCTCGCCCACAAAGCAAGATAATTTCAATTCTGTGTTCAATTGTCAAAGACATGCTCGCTAGTTGTGACTAAGACGCCATTGTTATTTCCATTTATTCGATTTCAGAGTAACACTCATGTCATCATTGGTACGTTGTCATCTACATCAAATTACGTTCATTCATGAAATGAAGAGAACAAATTGTCATTCTATAAAAGTGTGATTGAGGTGTGATTGTTTCTAGCTAGAGTATATGTCAAATATGGCTTGGTGCAAGACTTTATGGCCACCTTGTATATTTCTCGTTTCGTTTTACATTGTGTGAAAATTAAAATACAGCAGATTGATTAGCAGCAAATAATTTATTACATGCCAATTAAAAAGGCCATCCACCACAATGAAATTGCAAATCATGCACACAAAATAATGGCATTCAGATCAAAATTGACCGGGCCGCAATTGTTACAGCTGTTGAATTGCCGGGGCGGATCGAGAGTTTGACTTGTGGCCTTTTGTCTATCTTGTGTACTCTGGAGGGGGCAACAACTGCACCAGATCTAAACTCGAGTTCATAGTGTCACAAAACAGAGACGCTGTTCGTCGGCGAGAAAGCGACAAGAGTCACGGCCCGGGGACTGCTTGGTGTACATCACCTGAGTGATGACTAACTGAAGTGATGCAAATTTGTCAACTTTATTGCCGTGTGAGCCGATGTACATGCCTCGCACAAGAATAATGCATGAATACACTCCATGCCCCAGTTGGTCCGGCGATATTGGATTGCACTGGCCATCAAGGACAAAAACATATTCGGCCATTTTCATAAAGAGCCTCTCCCGTGAATAATCGAATACGCGGAAGAGGAACTGGCCGTTATTGTACTTTTCATGCCAGATTTGCGGGGCATTGCCTGGCAACTCTAATGCCGCTTCAGCGAAAGCTTCGACTGTGAATATATCTCGGAGGGCAGCCTTTATGCAATTCGACGCGCTATTGTAATTGAAAAATTAAATATTATTTCACCATTCAGGCCGTTCTCGCTGATATAACAGCTGAAAGGGCCCGGATCGGCGAAATAATATTGTTTTTACAAATAGTTATTTTCAATTACGTCCATTTCGTCGATATTCCCTCACTCACTCACTCATTCACTCACTCACTCATTCCCTAACTCACTCACTAATTCCCTCAGTCACTCACTCATTTCTTCGCTCACTCACTCATTCCATAGCTCACTCTCTGACTCACTCACTCATTTCCTCACTCACTCACTCATTTCTTCACTCACTCTCTCACTCACTCACTCACTCACTCACTCACTCACTCATTCCCTCACTCACTCACTGATTCCATCCCTCAATCACTGATTCCCTTACTTACTCACTCATTCCCTCAATCACTGATTCCCTCACTCATTCACTCATTCTCTCACTCACTTACACTTTTCTTCACTCACTCACTCATTCCCTCACTCACTCACACTCTCACTCACTCACTCACTCATTCCTTCATTCACTCATTCTCTTACTCACTCACTCTTTCCCCCACTTAGTCACGCATTCCCTCTTTCACTCACTCATTCCCTCACTCAATCACTCATTCCCTGACTCACTCACTCATTCCCTAACTCACTCACTCATTCCCTCAGTCACTCACTCATTCCCTCACTTAGTCACTCATTCCCTCCATCCCTTCCTCACTCACTCACTCACTCACTCACTGACTCATTCCCTCACTCACTCATTCCCTCTCTTCCTCACTCACTGCCTCATTCCCTCACTCACTCACTCACTCATTCACTAACTCATACTCTCACTCACTGACTCATTCATTCACTCACTCACTCACTCACTCATTCCTTCACTCATTCACTCATTCTCTTATTCACTCACTCATTCCCCCACTCAATCACTCACTTACTCATTCATTCATTCCTTCACCCACTCACTCATTCCCTCACTCACTCACATTACCTCCGTCACTGATTCCATCCCCTCCCCTCCCTCACGCACTAACTTTTCTAAGTTTTTCCTGTGCCAAACTTTGAAGCTTTTGGGAATGGACGGAAAACATGTTTCAGAGGATGCACCTTCCCTCCGTGTCCGCGTGTCCTAGAATCACGAAAGTTGTCATTGGACGAGAGAACGGCCAATGCTAGACTTGGCGATTTGCGGACAAGACTCCCTCCCCTGTGTCTACGTGCCACGTGCCACGTGCCACGTGTCCGCGCGTCCGCAATTATCACACTTGCTCACTACTTATCGATGGTCCAAAATTGATGAAAGAATCAAGAAAATAGTGCAATTACATACAAATATTGAAACTGAGTACGAAAATAGGAAAATAGTCGTTGGATGATCACAATTATTCAGTAACTAAACTCATTAGAAGTTATTGAGGTCATCAATTTCAATTTTTGAATTCATTTGCAGCTGTTGTTTCTTTTCTTTACATGGATTATATGGGATAGCTTCTCGCAGTCTTCTTAAACACTGGGATTTGTTTATGACAAACGCGGACGCTCATGACTTATGTTCGGAATATTATTTTTCTGTTATCGACTTCTTCGCTGATAAATGGAGATATTTCAGATAGCGGAATAATTTTGCTTTTGTTTTAGTTTCTGTTTCATGACTTTGATGTAGAATAGTTTGAGTGCCCATTTGATTTCAATATTTCGTCAAAATGTTTCTTTTGTTGACGGCTGGATTGGACAGCATTCACGTATGCGATTTCTCTCATTAGTGATGCAGGACATTTTCATCGAAGAAAAAAGATGCGAGCGGTGGTACACAAAATGCTTTTGCAAGCGGTTTCCAGCTAAGTTCAAAAGATAAATGTGTTGAACTGACTGTAAAGTCGAACAGACTGAGAACATGGTTGTCATCATAGAGAGAATGGTGTGTAAGATATTGTTCTTTTATATATCTTTTCTTTCCGATTGAGTCAATGAATAAAATAGCAAGTACATGTAGGCCCATGCCTGACAGTGAAGTCCATTGGCAGACCTTGAATTTGCCTGAAAGAAAAGTAGAATGACCCTAATTCGGCGCGTTGTAGCTAAGTAGGTTACATGTCCTACATGTAAAAACATAGCATAACACATCTTGCATATAAAACATAGCAAGTGTATCAATCTAGCTTTTACCAAACTATCTAGTTAATCTCAAGTAAGCTTCATCCTTAGTTTGGGACTTAAATATGGTCCTAAGTAGGTAGGACCTACAAAGTCAAAAAGTGTTAAAATAACCATTATTGCAGCATATTTGTTCCTCATTTTGGCGCATATCACACTTGCTATATTTTCCACCCCTATTACGCCTTAAAGCATAAAAAATGCATTAAAAAACTACACTTAGATCACTTTGCTGCAATCCTTTTATAAATATCCATGGTCAAAGATTCCCTTCAGTTGTGTTGGCATACTTCGCAACTTTTTTTACTTTTGTCAGTGTTCAGCTTCTTTCAGATTTTTGAGGATCAATTATGATTCAGACATTTTTTCAAAGATTATCCTCATCGTTATTTGATCATTTCTAACCTCAATTAATAAGTTCTTCTTTCAAGGTCCTAAATTTTAAATCACATTTTTTATTAAACGTCTGTTCGGTGACATTGGGGTTCAAAATTCATTTATTGAGAATAGGCTTATTTCTTATTTGAGCGCCTCTATTAACGCAGCCTTAATTGATGTTCAACCGATTGATCCACATTCTCTTCATTTATCTTGACAGAGCTTTCTTCATCTTTCGAAACTTCAGCAGCTCATTTTAACTCAATTTGTAGTCCCATAATTCAGCGCACTAGAAAATCTGTTTCAGAAACAAGAATGCTTTAGATGTCGATCAGTTGATCACACCACAATGTACATGTAGAAGACTTCATTAGCTTCATGTTGCATCAAATTAAACATAATATCAAACAATCCTTCTCATCGAGGAATGACGTTACTTGTGGATAAAATAATTTTCTTACGCATTGTGAGTTTGGTGGAGATTCAAAGTAGATAAATCAAAGCAATCAAAACCACTCATAGTGCGTTTTACTTTCCCATTGATTTGTAGCTATTACTGCAAAAGATCAGTCTCTACAGTTCATTATGTGCTATATTTCATTACCAAGAAATGCGACGTGAGTTAGGATAATCCGAAGTTGGGAATACGACGTAATAAGGTGATACTATTCTACGTTTACGAAATTGAACATATGTGTTCGTGAGACTTACGTTGAGAAGTTAGATTATCCCTTCTACATCCAGATAATTATTTTCAAAGTTTGTCTTTGACCTCAGTATATTTGTCACATTTGAAATGGCGTCTTGGGGAGGAATAGAGGTACACATTGCTTTGATATCAAAGCTACATGGGAATAAATTCAATGATGCGTGCGAGAAGTCTTTTATATCATTAATTAGGTGGAGACTGTTTTCCAAGTGAGCTAGAACACAGATAGAAGAGATTTCAGTCCAACAGCCGAAGCGAGTTTCTGCATAAGACGAACCCAAAATGAGACTTTCACGGAGTGATGTATAGTGAACACTCTATGATGCACTACGAATCTGTGCGTCTGCCGAGTTCTAGCTGGCTCCTCTACCTGATGAAGCGAAAATTACTAAGTCTAGAGCCATTCCTTTGACGTAGAATGTCTTCATGTCATTTCCTATGATGTGCATGGGTTGTTATCATGTTTCTGATCGGCTGTGTTTCGGAGGAGTGGTCAAATACTGATTAAATTGCTCAAAATGCTCGTGTTTGCCGCATTAGGAGGCTTGACAAATCTGAATGTGTTGGGCTTCGTAGATTGAGGTGCATGAACATGATAGGAAATGATCTGAAGACATTCCAGGTCAAAAATTATAGCGCTAGACCTAGTACTTTTCGGTTAATCAGAGAAAATTTCATTTTTAGAAAAAACTGCAGTCTGCATCCCATTTAATCAACATGCATTTTCCATAGAGCATGCGTTTTTTTCCATCTGACAAGGAGAGGAACCGGCTGGAACTCGGCAGACTCGCACATTCTTAGTGCATCATAGGGTGTACATCATTATGTCTCTTTTTCGGCCTCGTTCCCTGCGAAAAGTCGCATTTCTCGAATTTTCGTAGCGGGAACCAAGCTATTTTCTTTATAGGTCCGTTCATGGAAAGAGGACATCGTTGAGATTGACGTGAAATAACTCCTTGCAATGTATTTTGGATTTTCGGTTGTTCGATGCCGCTGATTTATACTCGTAGCATTGATTAATTCTTTGCTATGTTGTCCGCCTACGCTGAATGCGGAACATTCTCATACGTCAAGGCAATCGTTAAGATGATTAATTTCAAGTTCAATGTAGACTGCATTGTTCAACTTCTCCACCTCTATTCCTGCAGAAGTCCCACCTTCATTACTCGGAAGGCAAATGATGCATGTCTTCAAATTGTCCAGCGTATTTTTCTCTTTTTGTGATATGTTGTTTTACTTTGGTTTTGGATTCCTTCTTGTTTCCTCTTGGATATCTTTTTAATTCGATAATATACACGCTTATTCGATCTTCCGAATTTGCATCTCTTTGATAATCCTGAGACATTTTCAATAGTGCTGACCATGGATACTCCATTATGTAGTATTCGGATTTTTGATTAACAGAAATTACAGAAATCTTGAATATGTCATAAAACAATACGAGCTTTTTTACTCATATTTTTGCCGTGATGAGCATTGAGAAAGTGTGCTTTGACAAAAGCTTGTAAAAGTCTATGACTGAAATCTCGCTGAATTCATGTATAAGAGAGGCATACGACTCAAGAGAATTTTCAAATGATATCGATGGACGCACTAGAACGGGAGAGTGCAGACCACGCTGAGAGTTACTGATGGGGTCTCGCAAAGTCGTCGTCAAAAGCATCACAAAGTTATCGAATTTCAAGGAAACAATTCAGGAGAGAATCTACGTGAAAGAATAGAGTTAATGATTAATTCAGGATATTAATATGCATGCGAAGCAACTTAGGTAGCATCCCAGATAATTGCCCAAAATTGGTGAACGTCGTGTTTATAAACGAACGCTGCTACGCACATGTACATGTAGGTTTACATGCACGAAACTCCATGTCTGATATATCGTTAATCTTCACTACTCTCACCCGACTACCAATCACGAGTTACGGTAGCAATGTTTTCGATGTACTCAACACTCAATTTGGCTTCACTGAAATTTATTCCTCTTTTTCATTTAGACTCTTATGTTTAAGTCATCACTGCCGCTTGGATGTTGAGACATGCTGGCTGAATATGCGAGTTTTTCAAATATCAAGAAAGCTACAGAGATGAAATGCTGAGCAAAAATCAGTTGTGATATAATGGAATTAAAGAATTGTGTGCATTGATATAGAAACTCTCACACCAACAGTCAGACACAAAGACAGATTATTTAGTTTGTATTGAACTGAAAAGATTTAAGCCCTTATGTTTTCGTTCCAAAAAGTAAATTCCCACGATTTCAAAAGGTACACAAAGTTTTTAAGATATTCTCACGCAATTGTTTCGATAGCACTTTTCACTCACACCCCATTTATAGAGTGTATACAAACAAGATTCTGTTTACGTGACAAGAAGCAACCAGAAGATCTTTCTTGTAGCACAATACACAAGGTGAGCAAAGAAATTTTGAACTCAAGATGGAAAAGTTTGTATGTAGAAATCAGAAATCCTTAATGAAATCTCAATCTCTTCACTTATAAGCGCTTTCCATTAATACTTATTACTTCACTGATCTTGCAATAAACGATTAACTGTAGAAACTATAGAGGCAAATTCAAAGTTATATTCGAAGTAATTCGCTGCTAACACGGTCGTTTGAAATGACTTTATACTTTTGATTGGTGGACAGTAGCTGAAGTTATTGAAGTCATTGAAGTTTTCCTTTAATTGGCAGGCACGCGGGAACGATTTTGTGGTAGGGGCGGGGTAAAAGTTTGGGTTTTACAAAAACGATCTTATGTGGATAGAGGCAAACTACTCTAGTGGAAAATATGCACGTCTTGGATGAAGCTGATGAAGGACAAGACGGAAAAAGAAGAATGAAATGGCCATCCTCAAGTTGGTCAATATCCTCCAATTTCTTTGGAAATGATACGGATATTATGTGTGACGTCTGGATAATTTTCATCACTGATTTGATTGATTCAAGACTTCTTCCCTCACTTTGTGTGATACTCGATTCTTTTATATATTCATAGAGAAACTTGTAGGCTAGGCCTGAATAGCGATGTTGTTAGACATAGTATCAATAAGGATAGTAGATAATTCAATAAAACCCTGATTAAGCGAAAAATGTGCGCACATGCATGAATCAATCCATCAAGCAACAAACGATAGCTTATGCACTCTGGTAGGCCACAACCAAATAAGCTTAGTGCATATGACAAGTGGACCTCTTTGTGAGTTTGACAAGTTTGTGAAAAAGTGGCCAGTTTTGAATACTATGCAACAGCACATAGGACATTTCTATGTTCAAATCATATGCATTAATACTCGTATGCATATTCCATCATTTAATATTTTAAGCAAAAACATGCAAGTCAAATAAAGAAGATAAATGGGGTATTCTAAGAACCCCAAACCCCAACAAACCAGTCAGCATTCTATACTCAAGGTTGGTTTATTCTGCAGAAAAAAAGATAAAGATAAAGGTTTCTTTATTCTTCTCCTTCTACAGAAGAATCACACGTTGCGCCCACATGCTCTATAAAAACATCCACAAAATTCAAATGATCAAAGCGTTACAGCAAATGAGTAAACTATAAAACTTAAACAAGCAAAAATATTTCTATGATTTATATACTCATCTTCATGTATTCATAAATGCATCAATTGAGTTCCAAAAGAGGAAGGTAAAAAGCAAAATTAAATGAAAAAATTATCGAGCTGCTCAGATCAAAGCTATCAAGGCAACTTGTGGCACTACAAATTGCGGCAAATTTAAAAATTTGGAAACCTGGTGGTGGTAGAGTGAAGTGCAGCAGTCCGTCAAGCGCAAAAAGGAGGAATTTAAGAAAATGGCATCGGTCTCGTTCTGCGGAAGACAGGGAAGCGCACAAGCTTGCAAAGAGACGGGCGACAAAAAGTGCCGCGAGAGGTCTCGTGGTCCAAGTAAGAAGGCAGCGGCAGGTTTTAAATTTTTTTGTTCAATACTTTTGAGTATGCGCCAACATAAGGGCTGCTGTAGTATACACAGCAATGGTCGCATGTCCTTAACTTACATGATATAATTGCATGTGTAAATACTTACAGCAGCATTGTACACAACTATTTTGCTGCTATCAGAGATTTATATATTTCATTCTGAAGCTTCTAATTCTAATTCTTCATCTCTAAGCGTGAAGCTCGTGGAGTAGTTGCGACCAGACTTGAAGGTAGTGAGCAAATCCATACTGAGCTTGAACGAGTCACTTCAATCTAAGGCCAGCTAATTATTGGTTATAAATGGCCTTTTACAATGCATTAGTTGTTGCGCACTGATTCAGTGAATGTTCTTAGTGGATTCCTAGATATGAACTATTTATTTTTTGCAAAATGTGTTGTTTCTCTTGCTCCAAAATATATGTCAATGAAAACAGATTGAGAATCTTTGAATGATCCCTTTATTCACCTTTCCAGTTCAATTCCTTTAACATCACATCCTGCTACACATGCATCAACGTAAATCTTCTTGTCTGACACGAAGATTCATGTGTCAGACATTTTAATCATGGCTAGGGACCTCGCAACAGTTGTGTATATCTGCTTTTTTCGACCGCTCCAACTCTATCCTTCCCTCATAATGAGTTCAGTAATCGCTTCGTCAGACCCCTATCTATATTACGTAATCACCCATGCAGTCCCCTTCGAGCATAATGAGGCATCTTTGCAATGAATGTCTTCAACAAATGGTTTATATAATTTCAAACAGTTCATATTGATGAGCCTCGAAGCATCTACATATCTTATACTTACATGTATGTATAATATATATGTAATATATATAATATACATGTACTATATCTTAGAGATTAAATTAAAATACTTGCAGATCAAATGAGGTTCAACACTCAAACACTTTGAATGTATTTTTGCCCTACAAGGGCTCTTCAATACGGCTCGGAATGGTCCAAAACTAGCTTGAAATATCTAGAATAGCTGAACAAGCTGAAGGACTGGACAACAGGCTGCTCTGCGCATGTTTGGCGTAGCCATGTGGCTGATAATCACAAAGATTGCAGAGTGCCAATTCGCAGCGCCTACGACTGCCAAGGAATCTTCGTGCTTAATTTGTTCAAGTCTGAGGACATCTTTCTAGCTATTCTTTGCCCAGGCGAACTAGCACTCTGCAATCTCCATGATTATCAGCCGCACGGCTAAGCCAGGATAAACAACCACAGAGCAGCCTTGAGAGAGAAAATCTAGAAAATCTAGATCTACTGTATGTGACTGCTTTTATCATAATGTTATCTTATTATTAATGCTACATATGTAGACTATCTACAACGCAGGTGTTTAGGAGAAGTCTTGCTTTCTCATTTACGGAAATTTATCAATATACAAATAACTCAGAGTCTATCTATCCATCTAAATTTACATGCAAGCATATGCATATACTTGCAAATTGTTGCCTGAACTCAACTTTCAAATAATCATTTAGGCTATATATACGTACATCGATAAATATCCATATTGACTTATCCAATCGGTTAATCTATAGAATTTGCCATGTCACTATATTCGTTTGATTAGAAGTCATAACATATCACGAAAACTTACCGAAGATATTACTTTTTTGTATGGGCAAGTGCTATGTTAAATTAATGAATTAAATAATTAAATAATAATTGATGCTTCAAGAAAACCGGCAGCGGCAGGTGTAATTGGAAGCAAGAACGGCAAGTAACCCATAGATAAAGAATTTGATAACATTGTGAAATATCTTTGACATGCTCAAATAGATATCAGCTAGCAACCGCAAACATTGAATAGTTTTAATTATCATCATAACAAATGACAAATACCATGCTATATTGGGTAGGAAAACTAAGATATGGTATCACTCTTTCAATTAGCAAACGTATTTTCCTACATCTTGAGGCTGCTATCAAAATCTGAAACACAAACAATCCTCTTCCACAAATATTTGTAATTCAGGTTTGCTAAAACAATTGAATCAATTTATCATCGACTCAAAAAGATTGTTGTGTGTCACAGACATTTGCTGTTTGTTAGGCTTGATTACACCAACACACCGATATTGCTTACTCTTACAATGAGGCAACGAAAATTCTTTGCGTTAAACCAATGAATGTTCGACTTGTTGCGCTTATCAGCTACACATCTTTTGTAGTGAGAGTGGACCTAACTATAAAGAGCCATAATACAATTTACAAAAAAACTGATGAATGCATGAATAGCAATAGCCTACATGAAATGTTGTTGAATCTAAATACGTTCAAAGATATCGAATATCTCAGAGAACTGATTGAAAAAGTGATAAATAGAGATGCGACGCCATTCTTCTATAATGTGGATATTTCATAAAAACACTAGTAAATCCGATTTTACAGGATTGAGGATTAGCTATGGACAACTAATGCTCATGTAGAACATAACGTAATGGTTTCGATGCAACAATAATAATTATTTGTAAGGAAATGCAGGTGACATTGCAGTTGGCATTTCGCCTGTTTGTAAAAGGGTCTCTCTACACTTGCTAGAAAAGCAACAATCCTAACTTCTATAATCCACAATATAGATTCCTAAATATAATGGAGTGAACGTCGATGTCTGATCGCAGAAGCAATGCAATACTACATTTCAAATAGCCTCTCTATATTAATACAGTGATAATATAGAAGAGCACTATTTAACCGGCATATTGCTATTCAACATTTCAATATAGGAAGATATACGAACTTTAACTATGTATAAGTGCATGACTTGCACATAGGTTGAGACAACTCCGAATGACGGATCGATTGATTATACTTGCAATATAGAATGTTATTCCTTGCGAAAGTCGTATGATTATAAAAGCTTATTCACCCTGTTTCGGATATGAGTGGAGCAGCCAATAAATAGAGCATTTGATAGGAGCAGAGCCGTCTTTCTATCATATCAAGAGAAAGACGGACAAAAAGATATGCAATTCAAATATTATAATGATTATTGAGACACATCAGGAATACATTCATTTGCAATAACATGAAATCTCTACATCAATTAGCAGTCATTGTGGTCATAGAGATAAGATCTATTCATGTAGATCCTTTTGGTTTGAATATACAACATGATTGTATACAACAATCACCTGTATTTGACACGAAAACTCCAAAATCCGAAATACAGCATATGCTCACAGAATCACATTTCTCAATTATTACACCATCTTTTAATTTCGTCAAGAGCTACTAACCTATGAAAAGTTTGGAAAAGTGGCCAAAATTATATCTTTGAGAAATGTACTTTCATGATAGGTCACAAATTCCGTGGTATTTGGCGATTCTTTGGGGAAAACAAAAACATATACGCTAATATTAAAAACTCATGTGAGCCTATGTCATGCGATTTAGTTTTGAAACGTCTAAAGCAAAACTGCTCAATCTAGGGGACAAAGCCTCCCCTCAGCATGAGCTACCTTCGGCCGCCAGTATTCGAAATGCCTCCACAGTCTACATTGACACAATATTTGACGATCGCAAGAGATTGATAGTCAATCTGAAGAAGTCGAGACAATGTCTGCAACTGACAAGAGCCAAGAGAAGCGGTAAACGACACACGGTTTGAGGACCTAGGCTTTTTTTTCGAGAAAGTTGATTTTATCATAACACACCGATTATCACTGCATATCCTACGGACAAGACCTAGTGGTCTTTTTGTAGAACAAATTGATTGAAAGATATTAAGACTGAGAACTAGACACTTCTTCCCATGGAAAACGCAACATGCTATACGAGGTGTGTCAGAAAAGTTCCTGGAATGTGGTCACAAATAATTTATTTAATAAACAATGCAGAAATTATATGTTGTCCCCTTCAAAGTAGTCCCCCGAGAGTCTGACGCACTTCTCCATCCTTCGGCGCTATGCATCTACGCACTGATAGAAGGTTTCTTCCGGTATACGGCGCAGCTCCGTCGTCACGGCCTTCGTGATGGCTCCCTCGTCCAAAATCGGGTTCCTTTGAGGACACCTTTCAGCTTAGGGAACAGGAAAAAATCGCAAGGGGCGAGATCTGGTGAGTACGGAGGTTGCTCCAACACAACGATGTTCTTTTATGCGAGGAACTCCCGGATGCTGGTAGCGTTGTGAGCAGGCGCATTGTTGTGGTGAAGCAACCACGAATTGCTCTGCCACAAGCCCCTCCTCTTCTCGCGCACTGAACGAAACAGACGTTGCAGGATCTCTGTAGATGGACTCTCTGAACGTGTTGATTGATGGTCTGACCCCGTGACAAGAACTCCAAGTGGACGATGCCTCTAATGTCGAAGAACACGATCAACATGAGTTTCATCTTGGACTTTGTCTGCCTTGCCTTCTTCGGCCTCAGCGATCCAGGAGTCTTCCACTGAAGGCTCTGGCGCTTGGTCTCCGGGTCGTACTCGAAGATCCAGGATTCATCGCTGTGATAACTTTCGACAGCAAGCCTGGATCTGCTTCAAGACGCTCGAGGATGTCTCAGCACACTTGCATGCGCTTCCACTTTTGCTCCTCGTTCAGCAGCTTCGGCACCAACTTTTCACAGACCTTCCCCATGCCCAGGTCTTCAGTAATCACCCTCCAGACGGAATCGCGATTGATGCCAAGCTCACTTGCTATCATCCGAACGGTCAGACGACAATCGCCTCGCACCACCTGCCTCACGAGCTCAATGTTCTCTTCAGTCCTGCTTGTCGAAGGTCTTCTATTCCGACGGTCGTCTTCCTCATCCTCTCGTCCCTCTCTGAACCTCCTGTAACAGTCGAAAACACATGAGCGGGACATCGTCTTCTCTCCATAAACATGTTGAAGCATTTCAAATGCTTCTGATGGAGATTTTCCGAGGCGTATCAAAAACTTTCAGGTTTGTTCTCTGTCATCCTTCGAAATGAAAGCGACCTTGTTAACCGCGGATCTATTATTTAAGAACGAGAACGATTTGTTGAACTGTATTCAAACGAATATGAGAAAAAGCCTTGCTGTCATTATAGATTTTTAACTATTATCCCAAATTTTCGCCTACTTAGGCCGCTTCAGGGGATTGAAAGGGAGACAAGCTTTGCAATTCAAACTTACATGGTGACATGGATATGTATAAATTCATGAAGGGATTATGTTAGACATAAACAACACATAGATAGAGATAAAGTCACATAGATAGAGATAAAGTCTACCATAGAATTATAAATGGTGTATCAGCATGAATTATGAAGGTCACAAATGTTCCTGAGTTATAAGTATAAAAAATGGCGATATTGTTCTTTTTCTTCTTTGCGGTGAATATTTCTGGATGAGTTGGGCTTCCATTAAACGGATGTTTGTGTTGTCTCTCTCGTAGGATAAAATCTCGGTCTTGATATTGTTTGTTGCACATTTCTGAAGATGTTTAAAAATTGAAGAGCTCTCTCTGGTAATATGCACTTTTATCCGTACATGAAGTTGTCTGATTGTGTTCCCAATGTAAAACTGTTGACACTTACGGCACGTGACTTTGTACACTACATTTTTCTGAAAACATAGCTTGTTATCTTTCAGTGGAAATATAATTGTATTCAAACGGTTGTGAAGAATCGTGTAATGGCTACAGAGAGCTGAAATGAAAGTTACCTGCACACAAGACATCATGTCAGATGGTGACGTAATCAGATTTTCCATCAAACAATCATAGCTAGTACAGCAAGCTCAGTCCTAGAACTTTTCTGACAGACCTCGTAGATCTACCTTTACTTGGTCGGCAATAAATGATTTGAAAAGAGAGTACAAAGTCTTTTCTGTAGGATCAACAATGAATCTTCACTTCAGCTGCTTTTTCGTTTGCAAAGAAATCAAATCAAAATTTTCGAATATGGACAGAACGCCTACCGGTCTCAAATCGTGTGTCGTGAATCGTTTCCCTTGTCAGCTTGACCACACACTACCCTCACCGAGTGAATCGAGTCGGGCTGAAGTCGTTGAAGTCTAGTGATAAGATACATATAAAATTCAAATTTCTAAAATTTACAGTGCTTTCGAATTGCCCCTCCCTTCCCGATTTCGTCACTACACCGTTAGCGCGGTACCGGGTATAGATTTTTATGCTGATGGTGCGAATCTTTGACCTTGGTCAAATGCGCACAAAAGACGGATCGATTGATTATGCTTGCAATATAGAAAGATATTCCTTTCGAAAGTCGTATGATTGAAAACCTTATTCATCCGCTTTCGGATAAGAGTGGACAGCTGCCTAATAGAGCATTTGACAGGAGTTCAAAAGCTAAAAGTTTTAACTCAAAAAAAGGAGTCTATTTGTAATATTTCTGCTTTAAATTAGGCCGAGCAAAAGTTGTAAAATCATTTACTCTAAAAAACTACCAATTTTCTTAAAAAATTACGAGTAGGTTTACGTCACTGACTCATAGCTCCACTTTCGTAGCTGTGCCGGCCAGATAATCCTGCAGGCCTACTT
Source organism: Prostheceraeus crozeri (assembly GCA_907163375.1). Taxonomy (NCBI): domain Eukaryota; kingdom Metazoa; phylum Platyhelminthes; order Polycladida; family Euryleptidae; genus Prostheceraeus; species Prostheceraeus crozeri. The sequence goes on from CAJQUW010008596.1 coordinate 119,761, forward strand.
CTTTACAACAGGCGACTTATGCGCACCAAAACCTTGCTTGCCTTTCGCCGTTGAACAATAATTAATTGCATTTCCAACCACCTAGTGATTTACAGGCTCATGGAATTAATATAGCGGATCATTCACTGACTTCACAAATTTGGCTAAAAGCGCGCTCTTAGGCTAAAAGGCAGCAAAGCCAAAATACGAAAAATCCGTGTCATTGACTGGGTCACCGAATGGTGCCTTTGACCCACTGACCCAGTTTCATCGCTGGTATGTATACTATCATGTTCTAGCTTTTCACTTTTGCAACGACTTCAGCGAGCGATTTCCTTAGACTTTCCGAATATAAGAATGATTTTAAGACTGCTTCATATACTCGCAGCTCCATCGCTGAAATACATCTCCGGAGATATAGTTTCAAAAGAGAAGCCGCAGCCTCTCCTTGCATTGCATTGACGAACAAGGCTTCGAAGACTGCAGCAATCATCATGCCTAATTGGTCGAATATTCGTCTTATTTTACCATTCACGAGAATGGGGCAACCGCACAGAAACACTGTTAGGCTAACAACTTTATCGACATAGCAATCTATAACAAATCTAGCGAATCGAAATTTCGCCTGACGATAGCCGACTGTGCTCTGTGCTGACTGAATGACCTCGCTATTAAGATCGACTTCGTAAAACCATCAACTGGTTTTTAGACTTCTTCCTGCATAAGTGAACATGCATATGATCTTGATTATGTGAAAAATTGAATCTATATTGCTTCTACGAAACACTACTCATACCAAATATTACCAAGATAATATAATTTTATTGCTCTGTTATTATTTCATGAATGGGTTGTCTTAGAATGAATCACCCAAACTAATAAAAATGAATAACTTTAACACCTATCTTGTTATGATTGAACTGCTCTTCATCTCGTCAGTCGTAATGCTTATATATTTAAATGATGTGTACTCTATAAGTGATAAATCTCTATTGTTTGTCGCAGGATATTACATTTGCATTCCAAACACCAGTCTGTGTCTTCCATGAATGACAAAAATTTCAATTATGAGACGACCTCCATATTTGGCGAAAATGAAAAACCTGAATAAAGATACATGAATTTCTGCTGATTTCTTCTAATGAAGACAATATTTGATCTGAAAAATTAAAGTGATGAAAGTACTTTCATTAATATAGTGTCTCAACAGATTTCTGTCTATTAAGCATTGTAAAGATGGAGAACAGTCTATTGTTGTATTTGACGTGAAGAATGATGAATGTGGTATTGTTTTGAGTTAATTTCGGGTCGTCAGAAAGAAAGCTGCACTATGTAAAGCATGATGGAGTGCATTGTTATATTTTTGAATAATCTTTGAAAAGGTTTCAAGTCATCTCATGGAACATGTACTTGAATGCATCGCTATGAAAGGACAAAGGTTTCAGCTAACCTTTAAATCACCTAATCTTCTCTGATATTCGCACTTGTACTATCTTCATTTTCAAATGCCTTTATTTCCATGAATTCACCTTATTGTAAAAGCATGTCGCAAGGGTTTCACAGCAGCTTAAAAGTCAAATGGAGAGAAAAGTATTTACTCGTGATCTTGAAGTGAATTGAAGTTTCATTACCAAAGAATTCAAACGTATTGATTTGAATAAAAAGTCGTTTGGTTTTGCCTCATACACAGCCCTTAACCTATTCCTAAGCTGCCAAATTAATGTGTCATTAGCATAACAAAGTATACGCTATCGAGATATCTGAGACCAAAATGAATAATTTTCGGGACTCCTTGATTGTCATTTCTAGTTTCCTGTGTCTGTTTGTTTATGTTTAATTGTAGATAATTGAATATTTTCTCTTTGCGTTTCAGCACAGAAGTTGTACTTCACATAAAACTTGCCAAAAGTATTCATGGCTTGTGGCTATTGTCCAAGCAAGATGCTAATTTATAAATTTCTATGAAATGAAGCCCAACTCTTATGCTCTATTCTCTGGCAATCCTAGATAAAACGCACAATGGCACCTGACAATCTGAAAGTGGAATAATAGATTTTTGTCTCAATAATCTTCAATAATTAGATTTTATTATTTTCTAAATTCCAATTTTTGAAACAGATTTCAAAATTTGATATAATTTCCGCAAAGCGAACAGAGAACAATGTACATCATTTTACATCCGCTAGTTCAGCGCATATTTCCAAAAGTAATAAAAATCAAAATCACAGTTACATAATTGATACGACATCAAATGAAAGTCAGAATTCATCTACTACAGTAATGAAGAATGATCATCATGACATAAGCGCGTGACTTAAAAACTGGGTCCGTTAAATTCATTGTTCATGAGGACAGTGGTGAATGGAAAGAAGGAAGACTTATACTTCTTCGTACGACACATAGGCACACAAAAATGCTTGGAAAATGCAATTTCCTGGTAATGTACCGGTACTTGAGTAGCACATGGGAACTGAAAGAGTCAATTGTTTTAAAGCTTCTTACTCAAGTTTGCTCGCCTGTTAGCAAGGTTGCTACCATCAGACGTAAAATTTGACACACCATATATCAACTTCATTGCACGATTTTCAACTCTTTGTACATGTAATTTTTGAGCAAGACCAACTGGCAAATGGACAAAAACTGGAGACGCGTACTCAAGGACAGAGCGTATTAGACCATGGTAAATCTTGAGTAAATCATTCACGTCAGTGAAATACTTAAGCTTCCTAAGGACAAAGAACCGTCGATTACACCTCTTAATCACTTCTGCAAAATGATAATGCCAAGACAACTTGTTGTTCAAAGTGACACCAAGGACGTTGGATTTATTTACAATTGGTATCGACAATTTCATTGAGTAGTCGACCTTCCATTTGTTGCACATGAACACTTTTGACTACTTTTTGTTGAGAAGCAACTTATTTCTCTGACACCATTCGTCAATGCCATGGATTTCAGTTGAGATAGTGTCTTCATCATTGTCGTGTAATCCCAATGGAGCAACTAGGTTGAAATCATCGGCGTACTGAATATGCTGAATGCTTTCAAAAGCATGGATGAAGTCTGCAACGAAGACAGAAAAGAGAGCGGGCCCCAACACAGAGCCTTGTGGAACACCCTTTTTCATAACACATGTGTGAGAATAACTGTCATTGACGCGTACTTGAAAATGTCGATCATCAAGATAGCTTCTCAACCATCTGACAGCACCCATTGGAAAAGATATGGGTTTGAGCTTTCTAATCATCAACTTGAGATTTATGCAATCAAATGCAGACGAGAGGTCGCAGGAAATTACAGCAGCACCACTTGTTTGACTTTCATCAAACTCCGAATAGCACTTCTCCATTATGTCAACCAGAGCTGTAGCTGTAGAGTGACACAGTCGAAAGCCATGCTGTGCATTACCATAGGCACTTTCAAATAGAGGCCACAATTTACCAAGTATAATCCTTTCAAAACTTTTCGACGACACTGGGAGTAGACAGATTGGACGAAATTTCTCAGGAGATGGAGGACAGGATAGAGGCACAGAAGTAATGATAGCTTTCTTCCATAGTTGAGGGAAACGCAGGGTTGCCGTGGGTATGGGGATTCTGTGGGGATGCCCATGGGTATGGGGTGAGTATGGTATTGAGGCCATCCCCACAGCTCCCATAGCGCCTCTATGGAGATTCTGTGGGGATTCTGAAGATTTTTAGCATTCACTAGAAGCAATCAGAACTGACATCATATCACACAGTCAACTTCGATGTTGAATTACAAAGTATCACGCAGCCTACCCAATTCACCACTTAAAATGCATGAAATATCAATGCTGATCATATTCACATTAGTAACACACGTGCAATAATTTTGAATGACTTATAATGATAGTTCGAGGTGTGTCAAGGACGCCGGAGGTGGAAGAATTCTGCAAGTCTTCTTTGCTGCAAATCCGAATGGAGACTTACAAATATCAGCTCTAATAGTATAAATAGCTCAGACAAAATTATTTGTGATATAATTATGATTTCGTGATAAATGTGATTAATCATTATTAACCTAGATTTCAAACTAATTGCGATATAGAAGACCTGTTGGGCCCAGCCCACAAAACAAGACACATGAAAATGTTGAATGATTTTCGTTGGATACATGAACAGTGTGATAAAGATTTCTCACACCAAATCATTCAATTGTAAGCCATCTACTCGCATTGCAGTCATAGTTATAATGGAAGCTGAGATTTTTCACTTGTCCACGACTTGTCAGAACTTTTATTTTCATCTGACAGGCATCCTTAACTGCACACTTAAGTGTACCTCAATAAATGGTTCATTGTGCTGCATTTCATCACCATAAACAAATGGGTCAACATCCTCCAAATTCTTGTACAATAATGTGGTGGTCAAGAAAATCAGAATGATAATGGTGGATTAGATTGGTTCAAAGCTTTTTCATTCGCCACGTGTACACTATACAGGTCGTCCAAGAAGTGGGGTGCGATTCGAAAATGTACGTAAAGTGATTCGTAAAAATTTGTATTTATGAACAATTAGTAAATGTTGTAAAATATAGTAACAGGTATACAAGTACAAGCCGGTTATGTAGGAAAAAGTGTTAATTGAAAACAATTTCAAGTGTTCATTTGTCATAGGGATCCACCTGATCACCGTTTACACGAATCACAAGTTCTATTCGTCTCCATGTTCTATCGGACATTCTTTGTAGAAGTTCTTTGTCTTCATTCATTTCAGTTAAAAAATCTTCCGCGATTTCTGTCAATTCAGCTACACTCGCAATTTCCAGACCAATAATATTCTTCTTCAAGATTCCCCAAACGGCATTATCCAGGGTTGTCAAGTCCGGACTTCGTGGCGGCCAGGGTACTGGACCGAACTTACCAATCCAATGATCCGGAAAAGTTCTGTTAAGGAACTCACGCGTAACTAAGGACGTGTGTCCTGGAGCTCCGTCTTGCTGAAAAAATGGCTTGCGAATTCGTGTTTTTCTTAAAGATGGTATAAATTTGGTTTCCAACATCTCACAGTAACTTGTTGCAGTAATTCGACCATTACACACAAACGGTCCGATTAAATGAGACGCTGATACTGCACACCATATCATCATTTGCGGAGGATATTGTTTTATTTGATCAAAATAATGGGGATTTTCTTTTGACCAAAAGAACGAAATTTTTCTTTTACCATCAGCGTAAATTGCACATTCGTCGCTAAAAAACGTACAATCTCTATCATGCTTGCTTGGAACTGATTCAAGGATTTTCCTGCAGGCATCAACCCTGTTAAGTTTATCTTCTGGTGATAAAAACTGCACCGAGGTTGGTCGGAAAGCTTTAAAATTACAGTCTTTTTTTCATGGCATTGTGTAGTGTTGATTTCGTCATATCCAATTCAGATGCACGACTACGTATACTTTTTGTTGGCGACCGTCTAACTGACTGTTCAATATCGGCAACTTTGCTTGATCTTTCTTTGGGGCGGCCAGAGCGCTTTTTATCCAATATGGAACCCGTTAAGAACAATTTGTCTTCCCATTCTCTTATTTTTTCTCCTCCAGGCGCCACTTCATTGAATTTTTCATTAAACCTGTCGCGAACAACCTTCATGTCATACTTTGTTCTTCCGGATTCATGCCACCACGCTGCTGCTAATATTCGTGCTTCCAAAGTGTATGGACTTTGATCAACAATTTCATCACCACCTGGATCTACTTCACACATTGTAAAGTCTGAAATATAGAAACAAACTTTTAGTAATTGTTAACAATGAATCAAAGTTTTAATAATTGTTAATACTTAAACAAACTAATAAATAAAAATAGGCCTTTATATTCAAAGGCGAACCTATCCCCACGTACAGGTCGTCCAAGAATCGCACCCCACTTCTTGGACGACCTGTGTAATCGATTTTTACTGCGAAATAATTCTAGACTTGAGATGCACGAAGGCAAAACTCTGGAGATAGAAGATGGAGATAGAATTATCAATGATTGGTGCATTAATTCAATTAACAAATATTAAGCGGGAATATTCACACATATGAACATGGCATGATCCACTGAGCAATAGACGATGGCTACTGCACACATTGGTTGACCGCAAACATATAGTGAATGCCTACATGAAAATTTTTGACAGGTGACTTTTCTGTGATGGAGTGACCATTTTGAAGTACTGGCAGTGTATGAAGCAACATATGATTTTTTTATATTTATGTTCAACCCTGTCTTTGTATGTTGATGGACTTCCTATTATTTGAAAAAAGCACCACTTAAGCAACCAAACGAATGAAAAATCCTCACATTAGGAACCCCAAATACCAACTTACTGGACAGCCCAGGATTATATTCTCACAAATGGAACACGTGAATCTCGTATATAATCTATCAAAACAGTCAAATACATACACTTAAAATTATTTGCAGTAAAAATCGAGTCTTCACGAAAAGCAGCTGACTGAAAATATTGTGGGAGCATTAATGTCCTTCAGGACTTAAACTAACAATTAAAATTTCACTAGATATACTGATAAATATTCATGCCTGCTTTTGTGAAGCATACTGTACTTAATCATGATTGTCCCCACCGAGGAATTTAAGCACAGTTCTTTTGAAATGAATGTGTGCATATTTCCTGAGAATGCTTCGCATAACAATCATGTATACATACATGATGTAATGTAAGCTGAGGCTTGATTTTACTTGATGAAGACTTGGTTGCTTAGTGTTATAACACCGAATTTCAAAACAGCTAACAGCAAAAGGTGATGAAACATCGAAATTTCAAAATAGCGAAATATAAAAATAGCGTACTATGCAATGCTCGGTTGTTGTGGAGAACTAAGTACATATTTTTATTAATATTTCATCTCAATATTTTAATAAGGCCATGTAATGGTTCGAATACGTAAAACATTGCTTTACTTCCTTATTTCAAAAATTAATTTCCTTCGCCAAAATCATACTTGATGAAATGACATGAATATTGATTTCGAATACTGTTTAGGTATTTAGCCTATTGCTATAACATATTTGAAAGAGAGATGGAGAAAGGAGAGAAGGGGGAGGGAAAGCGACTAGAAATTGAATGAAGCTGACTTGGATAGAGTACCCCCACTTGATTTTTCGTTCCGCCACCGCTGTGCACGATGCCGGCCTCCTCGATCTTACCACATCGTGGATTGGGGCTATGCCAATTGCTAATATCATATTATTGTCCTAATCAGTTTTATGAGCTGTTTTCCGACCTAGTCTCAATGTATATCCCATTTTCAGCTGTTAAGCAGTCACTTATTGTTGAATGGATATCATCACATCAACACTTTAATTGAAAGCATCCGATGCCCAAAGACAACCGCATTTGCTTATATCTTCAACTTACCTCTTCAAATAGAATATTAGTAGTTGTGAACACTTGCATAGAATAGAATGCATTTATGGATCGAAGATTAATCATTAGTAGAAGAAACTTGTTGATTTAATGCGCAAATGAAAAACACGTATGACTTATCGACTAGCATTCACTATCTTTAGTATTTTCTGAAGCGACTAAGTGAATCTTTTTCGTAATTGAATGAAAGATCTCTGACTAATTGAAAAGAAACTATGAAATGACAAGTAAGCACGTCTTGCGATTTCTTTTCTATTTCTTTTCAGCCAGCCTTATGAGTCACGTAAGAAATTACAATTGTACGGTTTCATCTATCTTGATGCAATGGAGGTTACAGTGAATATCATGTACTTCTTGACTCTCATGAGGATTTGTAGCGATGAACACTATATAAATGAACCTTAATTTGTGCGCAAATCGTTCCATATTGGTATTCTTTTAAATCTATTCAAAAGACAGACTGTTTCTTAAATTTCAATCTATTCGACGTTTTCCTAAATCATATGAATTTTAGGCTGGGACGTCTTTCATTACTTTGTGCTACGATCTATTTTGTTCAATTACCTGCTGATATCAGAATTTTCATTCATTTAAAACTATTACGATGTGCTCCGCGATATAGTGGCTAAGTGCTCAAGTTTGACATTGTAGTCCTGTGAATGAATCCCGAGAATATTATCAGACGTTAGTAAGAATAGTAGCTGGACGAAAAGTAGGCCATATCACAACGTTCTAGAAAAGTCAGACGGCGTCAGCATCGTCAAGCTTCTGGATGAGTATAGACGCTAAAGATTCATAGACTAAATCGGAGATAATTGGATCCAAGTCTTGGACCTAAACCCAAAAGAGGATCCAAGACCTTCGGACACGCACGCAAACCAACCCAGACCCAAGTTGAAATTAAAGAATGAAGGAGAGAACATCACGCGAAGTATCACGCATTAATATATGCAATCATGCATCGTAATTTGATAATGACAAACATGTAACTTAAGTCCACGAACTTGTCAATGAAACATGATATATTTGCGGCCATTTCTATTTACTGGCATCTGAGTATCACATGCTAATAGACCTACTATCTGATGATATTATAATGTAGTTTTGCAATATTTTGCATAAGCGATTTCATGACTAAATTTGAAATGTATGTAGGCATTATGGACTTGTACAATAATATCTAGTGATATAAACTTACTAGTGCTGCCAGTATACTTACAACTAAGCTTAATTAATACATAGATGTAATACATAGAGTGAAGTATCTGGTGGTCTGCACATTAGCAGGCCTATATTCTAACATTTTAGGAGATATGTGTGGCATGTGCAGCCTAGATTTGCATGGTCATATTCAACTTACAGCAAAATGACAGTCAGGATTTTTGTTAGTTTCGATACAAGATTCTTGGGACTACAGACTGGTTAAGTGAATTTGAGGATGGCTCTAGTTTTGTAGTTTCTATTTGTTCTAAAATTAACAAACGACACATTATTTAAAGAACTCAATGAAGCTTCTTGAGTTCAATGAAAGCCAAATGATGTGATAAGCATCTGGAGCTCAAATACAGTGTACAGTGTACAGCTCTTTTCTAAAGTACATTGAATGATTGAACTAAAGTGAGTTTGATTTTTACGATCTGCGAAAATGATTTGCAACAATAACTTAAGATTTCAAGATTAGTGGAGAGATTCCGGTCCTCTCTTTTCTTGCTAACTGGCACACTCAATTAATACCACATATTATCTGCTCTATGCATTTGATTGACTTAATTTTAGAAGAAATTGGACCGTTCCACACATTTGTAAAGCAAAAACAACGCAAAATGATGAACCCAAGGCTTTTCGTCTTCAAAAAGACTTACCCGGGACTGTGTTCTGTTTTACTTAGTTATTGTCTTCAAGCTCTAGCAAGCAATAATTCTCTTTTGTCTCTTCGACTAAATTGTTCTTGTCATGTGTCAGCTATCGGTGTCATGTCAAATGTCAACTAAGTGATGACTGCTCCGTTCAGCTAACCATTTCATGTTTCTATGCACACTAAGATCCAGCCAGTCCTTATAATGCCCATCAATAAAAGGTACGAAGGGCCTCGGGTTCATCATTTTGCGTTGCTTTTTCTTTAGAAGTGACTTAATTCTATGACAAGTGTCACCTCAAATTGAATAATTAAAAATTACCATGAACATACTTAAATGCTCTATAATTATGCATTTCATGTTTGGGTCTGATTGGCTCCGGCCTAAGACCTAGACTGCTTACACCCAACAGTGAGCGATAAAATTGTTGGATTCCAGACCTAGACCTAGACCTAGGCATCATTTCAAGATTAAATACTTTGGTTTTGATGAAAGCTCGTTCGCTGTCAGGAGCTTACTCTAGATCTCTCAGGTGTAGAACTCTTCATAATATTTAGGCCCTACTACAAATGCAAGATTCCGACCATGCTGCTAAATCCACATAGAGTTGTTGTCAATCATGCAGTTAACTAACATTTGCCATTGGTTGATGCAAATGATGACAAATGAGCCTGAAAGAGCACATAGACATTACAAGTGCTGAATTAATTTATTACATACAATTTATATTTATCAGCGTCAAAATTTACAAATGCATGGTAGATTACCAATTATTCATGACAAAAATATGGAGTCAGGACTGAGACTACTTCTGTCGTGTTGTTCTTCCCCCCCCAAGTACATTTCGTCTTGCATCTCTGCTACTGTGCTATTTTTCAAAGTGAAGATGCAATGTTGATACATCGAGACTTATGGATTTTAGAAGAATTCATTTGTCTTTCCTTTACGAGTAGGAAACTGTGTAAGCACACTGTAATGCGCTTGCGGTATACTTTTCTGAATTACTCTTTCCGATCAGTAATTTTGATTGGGGGAAAATGAACATATAACTGGATCGGATGGAAATACTACAGACGGATCATGAGGATAACAAAATGGGACCAAGATCCTAAAGTATTCAACACACTTGCGCTGGCAGATCTCGTCAATCCACTGTGTTGCGGTTGAATGAAAAGTTGCCAGAATATTTCTTGATTTCTAGTTTCATCAAATGATGACACTCAATATAAGATATTTGCACTAACTGATAAATATTGACTTTTATATTATACTTCTTCAAAAGTGTGTTTAGATCAGTTTTATGGTTACTACATTCATGCAATGATCTTCGTTACCTCACATAGTAGCCTACACATTAACGCAACACACAAGTACCAAATGTTGTATTTTTATTAATACATAGGGCTCCTAACGTCACTTAAACACTGCATTGACAGTCGGAACACATTTAAAAAATGTTCTAAAATTATTTTTAAAGCATGCCTTTAACATGATAGTGACTTGCATATTTTTTCAATACTTTGTTTTCAAAGATGCTTTCAAAACCGTGTTTTAGGACATGAGCTTGCTGTAAACCCAGTCGTAAAAGCCTGCTTTAAAGCAAGTTTTCAAACTCTAATTCAAATTCGAGCAATCGATGAGTATGATACTGATTTGCTTCATAGCGAAAGAAAATGAACCCTATTTTACCCAGGGGAAGCTCCTGGATGTCCGCCTAAATATCTTTTGACATTACTCCAAAACTATGATAACTTCGACACTAATTCTTGTGACTCACATTTTCCAAACATTTCTCATAGGCGATTCAAATTTTATCAAAATTGGCGCTGGGACACAAGAAATTTGAGCGCTATTCAAAAGTTCTTTTTAAAGATGAAGTTTTTTTGTCAAAATTCTACAAAATAAAGCACTTTAATCAATTCGAATAACTTATAGACCATTGACAAAGTATCTACAAATGAAGTTGCGATTAGCATGATCAATAGCAATATCGTACGTGCATAAGCATTACTCTCACAGATTTATGAGTAATACTGTCAAGTAGTGGAACCATAGTGCAAAATGGACTGATGATCATGTCACACCATATGTTTGATGCATTTTTACGTAGATGTGGAGTTACTGATTTTTTTCCACTATATGTACGGCCTAACTGAGGTGGTAGCAAAGTATATATAATTCGGCTATATTTTCGAAAATATCCATTTTTATTTATTGCATTCAGCACGGCTTAACTATCCCAAGCATACTCTCAACATTTCTTGAGACGCCTTTATGCGATAACTGATCAGAAAACATCGTTTATCAAAGTCATCTACCATTGATTTCCAACAACTATCAATAATCAATCATTAAAAAGTGGAATTCAAATTTTTTATTGTAGCAAGACGACCAATGGTGAAAACCATTGAAACGAGCATGCGCCAATTGTGCTGCCCCATATTTTTGTGAACGATGGAATCATGCCTCTTGTCTGTTCCCATCCCCCATTGCTGAGTGTCGGGCATGTTGGACGCGTGCACCATTGATCTGCGCTGGCTCCTTTTTCTAGCCATGGTCGTGCATTCCGACAGCGGCCTGTCGCACCATTCGCTGACAACGTTGGTATGTATACCGGCGCCGTCGCCTCCCTCTTGCTCTTCAGCCGTTGATTCGTCATTCGAGGACGTGAGTTATGATGTTGCTTGCGCAGATCACGTGGACAAAGTACTTCACCTTTATTGCTGACACTTTATTGCTGCCACCTAAATTGCACGTGTAAGCGCTACTGACACTCTCGTCTGACACTAAATTGCTGACATTTTTAGAAGTTGCTGCAACAGAGTGTCAGTGAAAATATTGCACGTGTAAACGGCTCCTGACACTTTCTGAAAAGTGTCTGCCACAAGTGTCACTAAAGTTGAACGAGGCGCAACTTTTAGCTGACACTTTTACTGACACTCATACGCAAAATGCTCATACGACCGTGATCGGAACAAAGCGACCTGACTTCTTGGAAGCTGGATTTGTTCTTGCTATTTTTATTATCACCAGTCACTAAATTACTAATGATGTGCTGATATACTCGCACATAATTCACCAATTTTCTGCATTGCTACTGCGTACCATTGTGTTTACAGTTTACATCATTTTCAGCTTCATTTTACTAGGAAAGATTTTTTCCCTTAATATCCTTGTACAAGAAGCTCCACCTGCTTGTGGGAGCATCTAGCGTTGTTTGATCTGGAATATCTCATCACAAGACATGACTTACATCTGTTTACTTTTGCATGGGAATTTGATCATCGAATTTACAGTCATGTATCGGTGCAAGGCCGCTTGGCAACTGTGCAATAGATAAAAGCATCAGCTAATGGGACTCATCTTTCTCGAATAAAATGAATCTTTGATTGTTTGGTTGTTATATCGACATGGATAAATTTATACAGCATTCAGTAAAAGTTAGTAAAACGATGATCGCTGGTTCATCAATGACTGACAACGAAATGCCACAAACAAAAATTGAATGGCAAGGACGTTAACCGATGACCTGATTGATGAATGCGAGCAGTATCCTTGTTTGTGGAGCGTACACAATCACGAATATCGAGATAGAATAAAAAGGCCGAAGCACGGGGGAAGATTGCTGCGAAATTCAAAATATACAACAATTAAAGAGGTTCAGAAAAAATTGCTACTGGCACGGATCCTGATCTCGTAATTCGAGCATAATCGTATTGCATAATCCAAGCTGTTCTCTCATAATCCAATCACGAACCCACATTCGCTGTAAGCGCATTCTTTTCTCGTTCAAATGTATGCTGTCTGCTGCAGCCATCCACTTTCTCGATGACATCGTGAAGAAATAAGTGTCGACTAAAAGTGTCAAGTGTAAACGCTCCTGCAATCTCCCGCAATTTTCTGACTCATCATAGATCGATAAAGTGTCAGTAGCAATTTTTCCTCTAGTGTCAGCAACTTTTTAGTGTCAATTGTAAACGGCCTCTGCAATCTGATTGCAGGTGGCAGCAATAAAGTTTCACGTGTAAACGTGCCGTAAGAATATCAAAATCAAAGAGAGGTGGTTCTCCAGGAACCCAGCGGGCTGAGCTCAAAATCTTGTGGGTAAAAAAGGGTTAAAGTGAGCCAATAATCTTGTCCATCCATGACTTGCTAGAGAGGTCAATGAGAATGCATGCTATATCAAAAAATGTGCTCGATACCGCCATCCCGTGTTGCTCGATCTTCGCAGAGGCTGAAATTCGACCGGGGCCGTCGAAGTTGAGCAAAGTCAATGCCGACAATGTACAAAGAATATGACATAAATAAAAGACACAGCAAGCTTGCGGATAGCATACTATCGACATTGCAGTTCCTCTACTTCACACATCAAGACAGTTTTGAGCTTGTCGATTTATCCAACTAATTGTTTGATTGAAAAGAAACGTGTGGAATGCTGGTATAAAAACCAAAAATCTAATAAGATTAAAAAAAATCTTCAGTCTTATGTTTAAAATCAGTTCAGAAAAAGTTTTCGATTTTTTAACCCTAGGCAGGTTTGCTGCGTGCGATTGCCGTCAAATTGTGGAAAGACAAACTGCCGCTATATTTCGTATGTTTTCTGCATGCTTTATTATTTCGCATATTATGTATGTTTTCTTTGCCATTTTATGCTGTTGAACTGTTCGAGCTTTGCCGCGAAAATCGCTTTGAAGATTCCTTGGACAGGTCAACGGGGTTGAGAAATGTTTTCAATGGTTCTTATAAACTAAATATTTCTATCTTCAAAAATTCAATTCGAATATTCTATTTAAACTTTAATGTCACGACGGCAATACTATTGCCACAGGTCTTCACAGCTGAGGTTGTACATTTGTATGGCGAGCTGCAATGCCATAACAGAATTTTTCCAGCTGATTCAATTCTAGCTTGTGCAAGTTCAAGATAGTTCACTCACTTTCAAGACCGTAAGTGGCTGAACCTATTTTCAGCATTCGGCATCGGAAATTCACTGTTAAAGAAGTCGCAATAATGTTACAGCATGCCAGGCCTTTGATTTGATAATCCTGGGCCGGGCCAACAATGTTTTATGTGTTACCACGGAATGGTGTAATATAAAGTGCAACATATGCGATCTAGCATTGTAAGAATCATATCATGTATCACATTGAAATCTATGACGTTTCTTTCAGCAGACTGACTATTATTGAATTTGCAATTGTTTTTTTTGAAAATTAATGTCAAGAAATGAAATTGTCCGATAAAACCTGTAAAAGTAATTGATACGATGATTTCGCCCGCAGCAACTCATGAACTAGAATTACATGACAGTGCGCTTGGAAACTCTAAACCTACATCTATCTTCTCATTCGCAAAATCGAAGACAGAATATATCCTTGTATATGAACTTTTATTTGTTCGCTTGTATGTTTATGTACCTTAAAACTACCAGCAGGGTTCAACTACGTTGTCCTTCGTTTCTCTAAGATGCTGGGACTCTCATTTCACGGTGGCATCAACCAAGTAATGATATAAATGATTAAGTTGTACATTTCCTCAATCAGAACAAAACGCGCTGCTGTTCTGCCTTGCTACCCCAGTGAGTTATTTGGAACCGAAGCTAAGGGCGGTATTGAAACACAAAGAAGAAGCGGCAATACAATGCAGGCAGACATCACACGGAATAGCAGTGAAGGCTGTGGGGTAATGATTCTATCACAGAATGCATCGCATCAATGGCTCCGATTAGCACAAAGTCTTTCCAACGTTGTAGGAATTTAAATGAGGACTTTGTAGTTCTCTCTTTTGGCATGTTAGGTTCTTTTCTCGTTTGAATTCATCATCAATATCATTATCATATTTCTTTTAATCTTGAGATCGGCAAAGAATTGTCCTGATTTTTTAAGGTAAAATCGAGGTGCATAGTTTTCAAAATAAATTTTTCATTCTTTACGAAAAAATATGCGCAATTATTTTGCTGCTGTAAACCAGAACTTCATTGCAATTTAAGTGAATTCAATTCATTACAACTTGTGTACACTTTATTTTTGATGATTAATGATTTAATATGATTTAGTAAGGAGAAAAATGTCATCTTTTATTTCTGAAAAATCTCTTATTTCTAACGAATCTCAATTTATTGCGTGACGTTTCAGACCTTACTTGGTCTATTTTCAATCGTAATAAATCGAGATACTTTGCAATGAAATGGTATTCGTTTATCGTCATGACAAAATTGTCGATAGTAGAAAAAGATCAATTCTGAAAGGCAGAAAGTGTATAACAAATCAATTAAAATTCAACATGATCTAATATTCAATCAAACATGTAAAAAGAACGACATATTGCCAAGTCATGCGCAAATAAAGCTACACAAAAAAGAACTACAAGATAAAAAAGATAGCAGAACAATTCAGAAGCAAACTGATATTAGATGAGATAAATAACAACAAATTAAATTTAACAGCAATGCAAAAAGAACTGGAATATATATCATAGAAAATCGAAAATGGAAATTAATGACAGTACGTAATCACACCCAGATGTTATAAAGAAAAACAAAGCAATTAAATAAAACAGCTCGACCGGTAGTAGTAAGCAAGTGACAAACACTCGACCGGCGCCCCCCCCCCTCTGGAACGGTAGAGTGTCGTGGTCGGCCGCCGTGGTGCTTCGGGTCTGAGTCCCCCCCCTCTGGAACGACAGAGGTTGTGGTCTGTCGTGGTGTGCCGGCCAGGTGGGTTCACGTTCACAACATGTTCGCTGACTCCCCCCCCCTCGAAAACGACAGAGTGTGAGACTCGGGTGAGTTGGTCCGACCGCCTGGTTGACGTGGGCGACCGTCTAGGTTGACGTGGGCGACCGTCCAGGTTGACGTGGGCGACCGTCTAGGTTGTCGTGGATGGTGAAATGGCTGCCAGATTCGGATTCAGCGTAAAATTCTGCATCGGTAGGGTGAGTTTCAAGTCAATCGGAGAGAAAAAATTTTTCTTCAAAATTTTAACAGAGTTAGAATTTGGGACGTTTTGGTCTGTAGCGCCCAAACGAAGCATCCGATGAGAAAACGGAGGCCAGATTCGGATTCAGCGTGAAATTCTGCATCGGTATGGTGAGTTTCAACGCCATCGGAGAGAAAAAGTTTCGCTGACGTCCCCCCCCTCTGGACAGCTTGCTTCGATTTTGGCTTCCAGTGGACGGATTTTGTCGTGCAATAGCTCGTTTGAAAGCTAAGAGTGAGACAAATTCACTGAAAGAATCGGCTTGTTCCTATCTGTCTTCGTTTAGATGTGAGACGCCATTTAAGATTTTGGGACATTGGCGAAAAACGACAGAGTTAGAATTTGGGACGTTTTGGGCTGTAGCTTCAAAACGAAGCATCGGATTGGAAAACGGATTTCAGATTTGGAATCAGCGTGAAATTCTTTATCTGTAGGGTGAGTTTCAAGTCAATCGGAGAGAAAAAATTTTCAACATTTTTCGAAAAAACGACAGAGTTAGAATTTGGGACGTTTTGGTGTGTGGCGCCCAAACGAACCATCGGATGGGAAAACGGAGGCCAGATTCGGATTCAGCGTGAAATTCTGCATCGGTATGGTGAGTTTCAAGTCAATCGGAGAGAAAAATTTTCGCTGACGTCCCCCCCCCTCTGGACAGCTTGCTTCGATTTTGGCTTCCAGTGGACGGATTTTGTCGTGCGATAGCTCGTTTGAAAGCTAAGAGTGAGACAAATTCAGTGAAAGAATCGGCTTGTTCCTATCTGTCTTCGTTCAAAAGTTAGAGCGGTTACAAGATTTTAGGTCGGAGCTCGCTTACCTGAAAAAATCCTAAGTGTCAGAGTGGCTTTGTATGGGTAAAAATTTGAAAATTTTCCAAAGTGTGGAATTTCGACCTTGGACCGTCACCAAAACATTTTTCATCAAATTTTGAAATTTCACTGACGTCCCCCCCCCTCTGGACAGCTTGCTTCGATTTTGGCTTCCAGTGGACGGATTTTGTCGTGCGATAGCTCGTTTGAAAGCTAAGAGTGAGACAAATTCAGTGAAAGAAACGGCTTGTTCCTATCTGTCTTCGTTTAGATGTGAGACACCATTTAAGATTTTGGGACATTGGCGAAAAACGACAGAGTTAGAATTTGGGACGTTTTGGGTTGTAGCACCAAAACGAAGGCTCGGATGGGTAAACGGAGGCCAGATTTCGAATCAGCTTGATGTTATTGTCCAATGAGGATCATCATCCAATGAGAATCAAGCATTTCCTTATAAATAGCGAGCCTTCCACAGTGAGAATCATTACATCGTTGAATCACACGAGTGACGGACGCACATTTTCTCTCTCTCTCTAGTTCCCTGTTCTATTATCCAACTAAAATGGTAAGTCGCTACTTCCCTCCCTCTCCTCCCTTGAACGTAAACTTAATACAATCTTTTTTCATTTTCAGGCATCTACTCCATCTGCTGCACTAGTAGGACAAAATGGCGGTCAAACGTTACAAGGTTCGCTACGGTCAGATCATCTACAACTGAGGCCAGTGGAAGAAACATCCAAGGTACATAATCCTACACCGCTACAGCGTAAATTTAAACAAGCCTTGCGTTATGATGATCATAGCGTAGTACTCCAAACGGGAATGCTCCCTTCCACAGATGTCAAGATAATGCACAATCAGTATGGGGACTACATACTGATCCCCATGAGTCCGTACATTCGCCACCAACTTGATATTATTGAGGAGTACGTGACATTAAATATGGACATTCCTACTCCTCTTGCTCAAGAGTGGAAGGCGAGAGATGACAAGGATACTCCCTATAGAAAGATTTGGGATGGTAATCACATTTGCCTACCGGTATCACATTGGTGTACTTACTATAAGAAGGATGGAGATCATTCAATACCCATCAGATGTGATGAGCTCGGAGAAGGTACTTGGGATATCCTTTTCAAAGTGAATGGGCTATATTATGGTCGACACAAGGATAATAAAATAGCCTCTCTCTCCATGCATATGGAATCCATCCTATATATTCCGAAACCACCCAACGTGGACGACATAATTGATCAAATCCTTAACAGCAGTGGTACGAAGCGCAAGTCGGAGAAGAATGCTACATCAAAACGCAAATCAAAGAAGGAGAATTACTAGTCCTTTCCTAACTCTACCCTATGACAATTCGCTTATGTGCTTTGAGTGTCGTAGACGTGGTCTTATTAGATACATTTTACTTCTTCGTTGCCATCATATCATTTGTGTATTTTGTCGTGAAAAGCATCGATGTAATTCTTCATTTTGTAATATGTTATAGAACGTTTCCTTAGATGTGTAAATTTCCGTTTTAGGCTTCTATCATCATTTTTATGGATTGTGAGGGTGAACCTGTACAGGAGCTCAGTGCTATTGCTATGAACAATTGGACATATCAGATTGTTAGTGTCTATCATCAACATGCCAACTGCGATCCCAATGTTGATCAATGGGCGAGAAAACACATTCATGGACTTAATCTGAAATATTTGCAAGACTATGGCTTTTCTTGTGAAAGTGCTCTTCTTATTGACTTTAAACGATGGTTAGCTGCTTTCAATGTTATACGCATCTTTTGTAATAATCCTGGTAAGGAGAGGAAAGTATTTCCCAATCTAATCATTGATGATATTTTGCTCCCGCCTTGGGATAGTAGAGTGAATCAACATTATCATGAAGTCACGAAACGTTTTAAGGATTTGTGTGTTCCTATTTTGTCTGTTCGTTGTAGTAGCTACGTTCATAACCAATGCTTCTTTCCTCCTTACCTCAACACTGCCAAAGTCCTGTATGGTTATCATTGCTCGCTGTATGATAGTTATCAGCTGTATCTATTTTATCTCTTTCAAACCATTGATTTATAATGCATGCTTGTTACCGTTATTCAATAAATGTTACTATGAGAAGAGTTGTTGTTTTCATGCAATGGATGGGTTAGTTAAAGGGCGATCATGTCTTTCTCAAACGACTGCGGAACATTACGTTTTCATAGGCAAAGTTTAAAAGGAGCTGTTCAAGATTATGTGATAAATTTTCATAAAGATGAGACCGACATCGAA
Organism: Prostheceraeus crozeri; assembly: GCA_907163375.1. Taxonomy (NCBI): domain Eukaryota; kingdom Metazoa; phylum Platyhelminthes; order Polycladida; family Euryleptidae; genus Prostheceraeus; species Prostheceraeus crozeri. Next base: position 139,048 of record CAJQUW010008596.1, read on the forward strand.
GCAGTGGTCGATGATGCTAGCACTCTATTTCTAGAGTTAATGAATACATTCTCTGATAGCATTGTCATGGCGCGATTAGTTGCGAAAATTAAGTTTAGTCATTTTGGAAAGGAAGAGGTGGAAAGTCGCTCTTTCCATTTTGCTTCTTATTCAATGGAAGTGGTAGATCACCCCGAAGAATTTTTTAAAAGACATATGATAAAAATTGCTGAACGTCTTAACGCATTTAACCATCATGGTAGCAGTCTAGTGATTGAAGCGATTTCAGATATTCACATTCAACTTTCCATAAAGAAAAATTGAAAATGCAGTGGTACTTGATTGTAGCACAACTGGTTTTCGAGCTATGTCTGCTCACTCTCGAAGTATATTCCTTCTGTACATGCGTCTATTATTTAGAAAAGGCTAGCAAATTCATATCTTCAAAAAGACTTGCTATAGACATCAGTAACGGTGAAACTATGTGTTGCGATGTATGTAAGCGAAAGGATGGAAATGAAAAGCGCATCTTCAAGAGATGTAAGCATGCTTTTTGTCAACGCTGTTTCATACGTAATTGCATTCAACTTTGCCAATGTAACCACTGTGACATTGCTCATTTCGAGTGTCACTTATGTCGCAATAGTTAGTACCTATGCAAATGTGGTAAAGACAGGTTTTAGCAAAGACTAACACGGAAAATGGCGAAACGTAAAATGACGAAACGTAAAAGTCAAAAGTTTTCTTCAGCCATTCAAGCTCTCCGACGAATGAAAGCAAATCAGCGATACAATGCTATACGACATGCTAACGATAAATTCATTTGTGAAATTATTTCTCATGTGAGGAAGTTGAGGACGAAGAAATTAGCGCCAAAACAACGAAAGTTACTTAAGCGATATGCTACGAAATTGCGTTTCATCTCCAATCCTAAAGTCGCCCTTCAAAGAAAGAGGAAAACTCTAACACAAAAGGGCGGTTTCCCTTCAGCAATACTTCCAATGATAGCTCCTGCCGTGGGCAACCTATTGGGAAATATCTTTGGCTCTAAGCGTTAATTATGCAAATGTTGAGTCTCAAAGTAATAAAATGGATTTCAGACTTCAATGTGATAAAGTTCTGACTGTATCAGGTCCATCTCATGCAGGTAAAACTGTTTTCACTCTGAATTTGCTAGATAAGAGAAAAGAGTTGTTTAGGGAACCTATCAATCGAGTGATTTGGTGTTATGGCATTTATCAACCGTCACTCTTTCAGGAATTGCAACGTCGTAACTTTATTCGAAATGAAGGAATTATTCCAGTGGATAAGATTCAGTCCAATGATGTCGTTGTATTGGATGATTTATTAAAAGAAAGTAAGAATTCAAAAGATGTTACAGATATGTTCACTCGCGCAGCAGACCATAAAAGGTGTTTTATCATCTATATTACACAAAATTTGTTTCCTGATGGAAAAGAAGCTCGTACACGAAACCTGAATACACACTATTATGCTATTTTCAAGAATCCGCGAGATAAAAGTCAATTTGAAATTTTAGCGCGACAAGTTGCACCCAGAGGATCAAAAGCCTTAATTGAAAATTTTCAAGCAGCTACTGAAAAACCATACGGTTACTTATTCATTGACTTTACGCAAGAGTGTCCGGAAGAATTTAGATTTCGAAGTGATATTTTGAAAACTCCCATGATTATCTACAAACTATGAGTTCTTATTCTCGCATGATTGTTATTCCTCAGGATGAATATGTACAATTGACTGCCATGCAGCAAGTAAAGCAACCTCTTGCAAATCAAATGTATAGGAAAGAAATAGATTATCAGCAAAATGTTCACATCAAAGATCCACATCGTGCTGTATTATTACAATCGGAAACTGTTGAGCAATTGAAAAACTTGAAGAATAAGATGCGTGACTCTGTATCGACTGCTACACCTTTAGCATCTCGCGCACATGCCATATCTCTTTTCAACAGTATTGAACCCCATCTCAATGTAAATGATAGAGGAGAAATCATTACAGATGAAAATAAAGTGATTGATGCTTCACGTTATGAAGACTTGATTCAGTATGCGACACGTAGAAAGCGCCGTCAGGGCTATGTTCCACCTGGTTGGTCATACTTTCTTAAACTATTGAAAAAGCATAATGTGCCAAAATTTGCTTTAAATAATGAGACATTGAAAGAACTTGATTCAACAGTGGCTACTACTCCAATGCTTCAGGCGATGAAAATGCCAACAAATTGGTTTAAGACGTCACCTGCTACATCCCCTCCCACACTCACTAAGCAAACAAGAGGAAGAACTCGACGTAGATCTACATCGCCACTAAAACTGGTAAAAGGAAAACGTAAAACAGCTCCTCCTAGGAAATACATGTTCTCAGACTATTAATATGAAGCAGATGTGTTGCTTGCCATGTAATGAGCCGCCAGAGGTGAATGTCGTTGTCACTTGCACTTGCTGCGCCAGCTCTCATAATGAAACCCCTAAGCAATGTGAACACGATCGCAAAACCGCTAAAGCTAAATGCTGCAGTTGTTGTAAATGTAGAAAGGCAAGAAAACAAAAAGATGAGAAGGAGGAAAAAGAGTCAGCCGTCATCGACTGAACGTTTGAAGTCAATCTATTATGATGTAAAACATCCGGCAGGATTTGCATCTATCAAGAAATTATCAAAAGCGAGTGGTCTTCCACAATCACAAGTGAAACGATGGTTAAAGGGTCAGGCTACCTATACACTCCACAAACAAGCGAAAAAGAAGTACCGCACCCGCCATTATATTGTTCATGACATCGATGAACAGTGGCAAGCAGATTTGTGCGATGTTGCCTCCATTTCAAAACATAACTCGGGCAATAATTTTATTTTAACCGTCATTGATATTTTCTCGCGTTATGCGTGGGCTCAACCTTTAAAAACTAAAGAAGGGAAAGGAGTAGCAAAAGCATTCCAAACAATTTTTCGAGAAGGTCGCATTCCAAAAAGAATTCAGAGTGATCAAGGAAAAGAGTTTGAAAATCAGCATGTGACAAGATTATTTGGGAGGCATGACATTGAGTTGTTTAGTGTAAAGAGCGCTTATAAAGCTGCACTCGTTGAACGTTTTAATCGCACATTAAAAAATCGCTTGTGGCGACATTTTACTGCCAACTTGACACAAAATTGGACAAAGGTTCTACAAGATACACTCCATGCCTACAATCACTCTATCCATCGTTCTATTGGACTCAGACCAGTAGATGTAAATGCTGACAATGTAGATAAAGTGCGCGAATCATTCCAACGTAAACGCACTCATGTGAAAAGTGATGTGAAAATTGGCGATAAAGTTCGTATCTCAAAAGTGAAAAGTGTTTTTGCTAAAGGGTACCTTCCGAATTCGACAGAGGAGGTATTTACAGTATCAAGGATTAATCAAAAAGACTCTCCGACCACCTACAAGTTGAAAGATTACGATAATGAAGAAATTGAGGGTAGCTTTTACCGCGATGAGATTGAGGTAGTCACTGAAAGTGAAACATATTTGGTAGAGAAAATCATTCGATGTAAAAAACGGCAAGGTGAAGAATGGTGTCTTGTTAAATGGACTGGTTATCCTTCAAGTATGAACTCTTGGATGCGTCGTGCCGACATCTTTCATCTAAGTGATCGACAGTGATTCATGCAAAGTTGTAACTAACAATGTTTAGGGTTTGAGCTATGAATCCAACTGCCTCATTTTATTCACGACCCTCCTATGTAAGTGGCGGAGGACAAATTTACATCGGTGCTCGCCGCCAACGTGGAGGTAGCATACTTGGTGCACTGAAATCTGTTGTAGCACCTCTCATATCCAATGTCGGTAGATCTTTAAAACGAAATGTTTTAAGTAATGCCGTTGGCTTTGCTGGTGATGTTGCTAGTGATCTTTCCAGAGGTAGAAGTTTTAAGAGCAGTTTGTTGAATCGTGGGAAGGAACGCGGTTTAAAAACATTGAAGCAGACCATTGCTGGTGTTACTCAAGGAAAGAAATCACCTAAACGAATGAATAAAGGAAGGAGGAAACATCGCGGAGCTGGTAAGGTGCGATCTTCAGTCAAAAGGCATTCACGCAAACGTCGCAGAGGCTCTAATCATTCATCAGGCGCTAAACGACGACGCTGCTATAACTTCTAATCATGGAGTGTAAAACTTCCGGTTTTTGTTTGTTCGATCAACAAGCCATACAGACAGATATTCTTAGTTCAAGTATTGTAGATTATCATCCTCGAACAGCTGAGAATGCTGGCCCCATTGAATTTGTTATTCCTGGTGGTAGTGATGACTACATAGATTTGAGTTATGCGATGCTTGATTTGAGGTTTAGAATTCAGCAAGCAGATGGAACTGCTATTGACGATGCACATAAAGTTGGACTGAACAATTTACCATTGACTACATTACTTCGTGATGTTTCTCTAACGATTGGAGAGCAGCAAGTGGAAGGTGGTCAAAGCGATTATCCCTATAAATCATATTTCAATCATGTATCACAGTTTCATCCAGCAGCACAAAAAAGTCATATGGAAGCCATGGGATGGTACAGAGATGAAGCAGGAAAATTTGATGTTGAAACAAACAGTGGCTTTGTAAAGCGATCTGCTATGATTAAAGATAGTAGAGTATGTCAGCTATATGGTCCGCTGAATTTAGACTTCTTTAGACAGTCAAAGTTTTTACTGTGTAATACCAGCATGCGACTCAAGCTCACATTGAATAAGCCTGAATTTGCGCTGAATGCATTTGCTAAAGTTGACAATTTTAGAATTCATGTGGAAGATATTGCACTTTACATTCGTCGAGTAGTACCGAATCCAAGTGTCATTAGAGGGCATGCTGAAGGCCTTAACCGCCAAAATGCCATTTACCCCATTCAGCATACAAAGCTTCTCACCTTTACAATTCCGAAAGATCAAAAGAGTTTCATGAAAGATGGCCTCTTTCCATCGGAAGCACCGAAGCTCCTCATGGTGGCAATGGTTGAAAATGATGCATTTAATGGTAATATAAAGAAGAATCCTTTCAATTTTAAACACAATCAGTTAAGTGAAATTGCTTTGCGTGTAAATGGTGTGAGTCATCCTGGTCCACCCTACAAACCAGATTTTGCTTCGGATCAATTTATGCGCAGTTATGTTGATTTTATGGATGTTTTTGGCTTTTACAATACGGATGACACCAACGGACTGACTATGAAAGAGTTTAAGAGTGGATATACTATTTATGCCTTTGATTTGACTGCTGACAGCGATATTAGTGCACCCTATCGTCAAGCGAACGTGCCTCATAATATTCGTTTGGATTTGACGTTCAAAAGAACACTACCTGAGACGATCAATGTATTAATTTATGCAGTCTTCGATTCAAATATTGAAATTACAAAGTATCGTGACGTGATTCTTCAGTATAATCGTTAATGAGTTGGTTGACTGCTGACGATATTAAGACTAAAGTGCAGCGTAATGCAGACGAAGCGACGTTGAAAGCTTTCGATAATGTCTATTCACTCGATACCTTACCACCTGCAGTAAATCACTATCCCATCTTTATTGTGCTAAACACTCATTCACAGAATTTAGGCGGTGAGCATTGGAAAGCGATCTTTATTGGAGAAGACCGACGTGGTGAACTATTTGACTCTCTTGCTCAACCTCCAAATATACCAACACAGCAGTGGTTGAGAAAACATACGCGTCAATATCAGCGAAATGAACGCATACTACAACATCCACTTTCATCAACGTGTGGTGCTTTTGTACTGTACTTCATCTTAAAACGTTTACATGTATCTCGATTTGCATCTATTATTCAAAACTTTTCATGTAATCCATCCTCTAATGAAAAAATGATTTGTAAGTTCTATCATGATTTGAAATAAAAACATCATGTTGGAAAAATTGTTTTTTATTTTACAATCCGCTGGGTACGTACATACTCAATGAGATAGTCTAGGATCATATTTGCTTGTACATGAGATTTTAGTCCAGTAATGATCACTTTACTATTATGAAAGATTGCCACATGCACAGGTAACCAACAACTAATGAGAGCTGCAGGAAAAAGTTCGGGTTCATAACACAAACTGTAACTGCTGGTACGAATCTTCAAAAATGATAGACTGTCACTCAATTGAGTAGAGATCACCATATTGTCCACAGTCAGATTCGACATCACACACCTCTCCCTCTTCCATATCCGACGTAGTAGTCTTTGTAGCTCTAAGCGCATTGACTGCGCCGATGAATGAGAAAGGGCGCCGAGAATCTGTACAGTCCCATTTGGGAAGAGTTGAAGATTTCGTGAATTGTTCATCTTCACCACTAACATTTGAGGACGGCCCGGGTAATACTTGCTGTTTGGAAGCTGTTGGTGTAATGTTGTGAGATCGATTTTGGTGTAGAGTCTGAAGCGACGGAGAATGTTGACGATGGTGTAGCGATGGCGCTTCATGATGAAAGAATGAGTAAATTGAGCGATGTACCTTCCTTTTATACTTTTCCCAACTACCTTGATGAAATGTGAAGTTAGTATGAAGTTGGGAATGATAGAGTTGAATTCGCCGATTGTTGACGCGCAGCCAGATGCGATTTCCAATACGTGAATGTCTTTTCATATAGAAGTATTTCAAGTCCTTCATGATATGATGTAGAGATTGAAAATGACGATAAGGTAAAGCAAACTCTCTTCTCACATTTCCAGTTGAATCTTTGAAATAGACGTTTCGATCATGATCCGTTTCAATACGTTGTAGGGAATCTAATTTCCAACTCATGATGTGTGGTAGTCATGTCTGATTAAGATTTGCATAGTAGGGCGATGAACTCACGACGAATAAATGTCATGATGGAGCGATGTATATATCTTCTATACTTCTCCCAATTGTATTTGCGAAATGAGAAACAGTTTGCGGAATGAGAATGGTAGATTTGAATTTCATTTCTGTAATGTTGAAGCCAAACTTGATCACCCAAGGAGATGAATCTTAATGTTTCAAAATATTCCAAATCCCTCATGATATCATTGAGGTTGACAAATTGTCGCCATGTTAATGTAATTCCTCTTGATGTATGACCATGAGAATTTTTGAAATGTACGTTTCCATCACGATCAACTCTGATATATTGTAGAGAGTCCAAAATCCAAGTCTTCATGATGTTATGCAAAGTTGCAGATTAGCAATATAAAAATGTCGTTTTATCATATTTTGCTTAGCAATGCGGCTACAAAGAGATTTACTAGTAATCGAGCTACACTCTTTTCTACTCCCATTGATCATGTACAACAGCTAAATGGAAATTGGGAAGTGGGTGTCACTCAACTTGTTTATAGCAACTGTGTCTATACTTTTGATCATGAGGTGATGACTATTAATATGAGGCGTACAGCTGCTTACCAATGTGAAAAGGGGTGCCGAGTATACATTCCACAGTGGTCAAAGAAAGATCTCTTATCATGTAAAAAGTTTATATATGATTTCTTGAGTAAAGCGTGTAAACATATTGTCCAATTTACTCCGCACAATGATGATTATAATTATGTACATCATGTAGTTGAGAAAGATTGGATTGTTGGTTTAAGTCCAAGTTTAAGAAATGATTTAGGCTACCTCGCTAGCGCCTTAACAAGCTATGATAATTTTAACGTTAATTACCACATAAGTGGTCATAAACACTTAATATATCGAGAGGAAGCTTATTATGTAGATCTTATTCCAAGAAATGAGAAGACGTTGGTGAAGAAGATTGTGATTAAGCCAAGAAAGACAAACATGACTCCTGAAACATTATTGAAGAAATTTAATTATCTCCTTCGAGTTGATGGTAAACAAGTGGCAACATTGACTTATATCAAATCATCTAATCATATTGCAATAAGCAAATTAAATGATGATGATCTAGTATTAGTTTGTTCAAAAGATTTTCATCAGTTCTTACGACATCGTTCTGCAGCTGTTCATGGAAAATCTGATATGCAACATTTACCATGTGAAAGGCCAAATCAATTTGATACAGAATGGGCCGTATCTTTATACAGAAAGTGTGTAGAGCCTTTTGGTGGTTTCTTACATGAAACAAGAGTGTTGATGCCTCGCATTATTACTTCGGTTAAATTGGTTGTAGATTATTTAAATGAAGTGATTAATGAGCAACATATTTCATTTTCTGAAAAAGAAGGTGCTTTGTCTCTCACTATAAATGGAAAAGGTATTGAACTAATTATGGATAAAACTCTAATGGACATTTTGGGTTTTGATCAAAATATCTTTAAAAGTGGTACTGTAACCAAAGCTAGCGCAGACATGTCGCTATCGCGTCGTATTAACTATTTTCAGATATATTCCAATATTGGTGAAGATGTACGTGTGGGAGATGTTGAAGCTCCATTGCTAGCAATGATACCATACCAGCCAAAAAGCTGCAGTATTTTATCTGAGCATACTTTCAAGAAAGTGCATTATACAAAGCTGAAATCAAACTACATCCCACAAATTGATATTGCCATTTATGATGATGCTGGTGCGTTGATTCCTTTTCATAAAGATGCTGTGACAAGTATTACACTCCATTTCCGAATGAAGAGTTAATGCAAAAGTATGCTATTATATTTTTCCAATGTGAATAATATGGAAAGTGAAAATAAGGACTCATTTCTAATCTACTTGCCCAGTAATGCTTCTATGAATAAATTTCCCAAAAATAAACCATCAGACTATCGAGTAGAATTAAATCGGCCACTGCATTTAGAAGGTGAATGGGAGGTTGGCGTTTCTAGTATTTGCTATGATAGCAATATTCAGAATGTGAATGATTTGGAAGAAATGATATTGACTCCTCGCACCCATGATGGAATAACGATGAATAATGCATTCCAGTTCCCATACAATTTAACATCAGATGGAAAATGGAACTATGAATGGATTCAGATAAAATCAGATTCTTATGAGCCATTTGGGAATGAGAAAATTATTAAGGCATTCAACAGTGGTAATACTTCCATCATGAAGAATAAAAATCAGAAAGCTTATGAGTTTACTATCTATCATTGGAGTGGGAGACAGTTCCTCCGCTTTCATTCTTTTACTAAAGGTCTTACGCTGAGGTTGGATAGTGAATTCTATCCGCATCTTGGTTTTGGCCATGGACTACATCTAACGTCAATTGCTACTGCAAATGTTAGAAAAGTTTATTCAAATCGAATCAACAAATTTCATTATAGATTTAAAATATTTGATGAAGATGTTGTAGAATGCGAAGAACGCATCATTTTGAAAAAGCGTGGTGTTCAACCTTTATCACTTATTGAGTTAGTAAAACGATGGAATGAGACTGTGGGTAAGAAGTATGGAGAGAAAATTATGGCGGACAAAAATAAGTTGGTTATTCAGAAATATAATGACAAACTTACAGTTTATTTCTCTCCAAGCTTGCGTCATTTTGTAAGACATTATACACCTATTATTGGAAGCGGTGTGGTGTATGCTTCTCATGAATATCACACTAAAGCTGATTCAGTTAATGATGAATGGTGGGTGGACATCTATGGCGATCGCATCAAGAAAATTTACCAGTCTTATGAAGAATCTAAAGTTGCTATCAATATAATGCCGCGTCTATATCATACAGTTGAAAGCTTCATTCATGTAGTAAATCCTTATATACAACAGAAGTTGAAGCATGTGATGAAAAGTAAATATGATGTAAAGACACACCACATTTCGTTTTCAATTGAAAATCAACGCGTTGTTCTGAAACTGGGTGATTACATTCAATGTCAATTGAGTAAAAATTTGAAAAAACTCTTTGGTTTTTCAATGCTACAAACAGTGTTTGCTGCTGCGCATACGATTGGTATAGAAACACCAATGACACTTGATAAACATGAACAGCACCTTTACATTCAAAGTGATTTGATTCTACCTATTTCTGTTGGTGAGAAAAAAGAATACATTTTACGTGATTTCATTCATGATAAAGACGCTTCATATGGAATAGTCGAGAAGATGTTTGAATCTATTTTCTATCATCCCGTCGTCAAACAAACTATACCCTCTATTGCTATCAAAATTACCAATGGTTTACAAGAGTGCATCCATGTGAAAGATACTAAATCCCTCATAACGTTAGTGTTTCGGAAAACAAAGTGAAGTCATTGTGATATGTTTATTGAAATATGTACATGAATGTGAAGCAATAGACTTTATACAACATCCACTGAAAATATATACATGAGCGCACTTCAATAAACATTGTTATATACAAAAAGTCTTTTTACTTCGTGAAGGGTGGAAATATACAGGGATAGGAAAAATGTCTTTCAGTGGAAAAGTCATCACATGGGGAATGTACAGATGTGGACACATATTCACAAGGAAAAAACAATCTCATGCGATACATAAAACAACAATGTTTATCTACAGAAATCAACATCAAAATACTAAGTTAAGGATGATTATGCTAAGACGTCTCCTGAATGTGGTAGTGTGAGTTTAATTCTTTTGGGTGGTGGTATGTTTGTGTCAGGATGTCCATGTGGAAGAGATATGTTGTGTTCTAACCAGCACCTCTTATCCTCCCATGCTGAAAGCGCCCGTTTCCTAAAAGTATGAGTTTTGATCTCATGCGACTTAGATTTTAAGATTGTCATATTGACAAACGTTATATTTTTATTTCTATAGGCTTTCCTGAAATTCTTATGTTTCATATTTTGCACAATGGATTTTGATATGCCTTTAGCGCGCTTAATGCTATCATCACTATCCTTTAATTTCATAGAATACATTTTTGGACGGAGGAGAATCATTTCATCTATTTTCTTCCTGCTGTCTCATCCTTAAAGCAGCCAAGTTTTGCCTTATTTTTGATGGAGTAGAGTGGATGATCAGCAGGATAATTTGATGTATCAAAATATCTTTCTAAAGATTTTCCTACTTCATTGAAATTTAAATCTTTTTGAGTGGTAATACCTAAGAAGAAACTATCTGTATCACCACCCAACAAACGAACCTCTTTTACGAGAGGACATGGTTTTAGTATTTTATAAAAGAGTTGGTACATTTCAAGCTTAGAATAATCTAGTACAGCTTGACCAATATAGATGGGTTTGCACAACTCAACTTCAGATTTTATCATTTTAACACCTATAAGGTCCTCATCGATAATGTCTCTATCGATGAATAGAGGTGATGAGGTCAATTTGTGATACTTTTGATCATCATTAACTAGTTTGTAGTTTACGCGCTTTCTAACATCCTCCATCGTCTTACCAAATAGACTGTTGTTCTTATATTTATAAAAATCTTTTTCAAAGTTATTTTGGGCTAGTGCACGTTTCTGGCTGTTGCTATCAATATATGGCTTGAGGAAGGCTTTCTGTCTAAATTTAATAATGCGGTGAACTCTTTTTAAAATCATACCCATTTCTAAATAAAATTTTAAGATGCTAAAGTGGACTAGATAGTTTTCTTTATCATACTGGGTGAGTAAAAGTTTGCGACAAGGCTTATAGTCGGGTTGTCCACATGATTCTAAATCTTTATGAAATTGTTTCATAAAGTCGGAAAACATATCTTTACTCACTTCACCTGATTCGGGTGCGAGTGGAAAATCTACGGTTTTATGTTTAATATTATTTGGATAGATTAGATCTATCTCAAAATAATATCCCCAATCACCTTCATCTGGAATTGCTAGTATGTTAGAAGGGTTGGAGAAATGTTGAATATCACTATCATCTAACCAGCTAAACTCAGAGTGAGGTAGCGGTTTGGATAATGAACTACCATACAAATTATTTTGGTCATAATACTTCAGATGAGTCTGGTCATTGCCTACTGTTTCAGATTTTAACCTATGTTTATTTACAAATGTGAGACCACCGCGAATTCCTCTCTCAAATAAATTATACATCTCTGGATCTTGTAAGAGATGAATGGTCTCACCAGTCATTTTAAAAGCAGACTTAAATGACATGGCTGGCAGACTGACAAAGTGGACGGGATCTAACTTATCTTCTTCTAATGCCACTCGTCGAAACTCCTGAAATACATCAGCCAGCAAAAATACATCTAACTTAAGGTAGGCAATCATATATTCACCAAATGTATGGCAGTCAAATTTTATCCATGCATCTTGTGCATGATCATAATCTTCGGTCTTACATTCTGCGCCGGTCAAATCATTTTTAAATTTATCTATGGGCGGAAGAGAAGTCTCGCCGAGTTTACTAATCGCATCAAAATATGCATATGGAAAGACTCCTTTCCGTGTGATGACTTCATCGGTTAGATTTGGGTATTGTTTCTTAAGATTTTGTGTTAGTGGAAGAGACTTTAGATTTTGCACGAGAGAGGCCAGTGATGCAGTCATAAATTGGTAGGAATCTAAAAATTTTATATCAAAATAGACCGTCTTATTTTCTTTAGTTTTATCGACAGGCACTTTTGCTGTCATGGCCATAAACTTCTCTCTCGTTTGTGCTATTACATCAAGCTTCCACTCTTTCATTTGACCTAAACCTCCTTTTATTATCATATGGCTGTCGTAGCCCTTGAAATTATGGAAAATGACGGGTAATGTACGCCGTTTCATCCTAAGTGAAAAATTGCATTTTGAACAGAGTGCGTTTCTAAATTTACCATTGATGTGATCATGGTCGCGCACTTTCTTAATCTTATCATCGTCAAATGTTTTCCTACATTTGGGGCAAATGTTGCAACTATCAAATTTTGCTTGATCATCTGCTGTCATATGCAATGATCTGCGATAGAGTTCACCATCATGTTTTTGTTGAAATTTTACAGCCTGTTCGAGGAATTGTAGGAATTGGTAAATACAATCCTCACCTTGCCAGACGCGCATTTTATTTTGCCTACTCCTAAAGTGATCATGCCATACTTCATAGCAGGAAATGGCTGCTGGTCGATGGATGTTATCATCGATATAACATTCGATGTCAGCATAGATGACACGAAGAGGACTTAGTTCATCACCATTCTCTCTATATGAAAACTCCTTATCTTTGGGCATGCGCTCCATTTGCAGTTTACCTCGCTTACACCATTCGTAATGAGTTTCAAATTTAGTTTTCCTCCTAAAGTGGCGAATACATCTGTCGCAGTAATATAACTCTCTACTAGAGTTTTCTAAGTGGTGGTATAAGCGAGAGATTTTGGGAATACCGCAGTAGTGCCATTCCTCACTATCATCCTGTTTTACTAATAACAGGTTTACTGTACGTTCATAACAACTCGAACGCGAGTTGTAGCGCACACCCTTCAATCCCTTTTCCCAAACATGGAGAACTATTTTGATGTTGTTCAATTTTTCAAATTTTTCTATATCTTTAATTTTCATATCGTCACTATTACAGTCATCGAAGTTTAATTCATTCTCCCACTGTTGATACTTACTCTTACGGTATCGGCTATACTGTACATCATTATAGTGGAGAATGGAGAGGACGGCATACTTAAAACATTGCGATTCGCAATCTACAGAAATGACTGCTGCTTTATTTCTTAAATTTTTCGGAAGTTTAAAGGAGCCTCGACCACTATGATTTCCTAATAAACTGATTTTAATCATGGCGGTCTCAATACCATCAAAAACGAGTCCACTATCACGCTCGTTAAATTTATCTATATTTAATTTTAACCCTTGGATATGAAAATTTATCCAAGACTCACAGTCTACAACTTCGGTTGCAGGAGAGGAGGGTATGTGAAACTCCAACCTCTCTATTATTTGTCCAGTATGGTGGTCGATTTTTACATACTTTATTTTAAGATAGATGAGCGCCTTCATTCTAAAATTGTCTAAATTGTTGAAGAGCGCTTCTATCAATGATGAATTTTGATGAAACCATTCCTCAAAGTTAGCAATGGTTTCTGAGGAGTCCATCTGGTAGTTCCTCACTAAATTATTTATGGACACCTCAGTGAGTCGGATAGAGGAGGTACCGTTGGTGTAGGTATCGTTCGTGTGTGTATGTTGAAGTCTGTGCGAAGATAGTTCAAAACGTGTCTCGAAAGACTGAATGCATAAATCGCAAGAAAAGGAGACATCGTTAACAGAATCATCCCTACCATCGGAGATTGATGCCGGCTTAGGTCTACAAACACCTCGCTTGATGTGTCGGATGAGATCACGCTTCCTCGTGAAGATGTGTCCACAGTCAGCACATTGCCGATCGTCGCATTCCCGTGACAATGTTGACATGGAACTGGTATCACCTGAAAGAGAAATCATTCTTTCATCTCTGTTCAAGTCTCAGTGTATTGTTACAACCTACCTTGACTCAACAACTCTAAACTTTCCTCGAGAAGGGAGGGTGTTGGTGATGAAGTTGATGCCTGAAATTGAGGAAGATGCTATTAGCCACACGTTTGAGGGAGATGAGAGAGGAAATTTTCAACTTACCATTTGAACGAAATTATGTTTAAGCTTGATACTTCAACAAGATAGAGACTTCACTCAAATTTGGAATTCACTAAAGAGCAGTTCACTTGTACGCCTCAAATACAGAATTCGTCAGAGAACAGTTCACTTATGCGTCTCAAAGACAGAGTGAAATGATACGGATGTCACTTTGCTTATATACTTTCATTCTCTTCATTCATTGGATGTTCATTCTGATTGGCTGCTTGTGTATACTTAAGAATTAGAAAACATTTCAAAGTCATTATTCACAGTCAACATGACAAGCCCTCCAACAACATCAAACACAAAATTCTCTTCTCCATGCTCAACACCAAAGGCGCTCGTTACACCAAATGCACCAAGAAAGGCGAAGGTGGAGAAGGTGTACCGACTGGACAATATACGAAAGTTATCATTACCAGCGGACGAGGAAGAGGAGAGTGTATGCGAGAAGGAGTGTCCCGACTTAACAGGCGTGAGGTGGAAGTATCTCCAGTACGATACTGACGATGTGATGGAGATCACCAGCACGAAATTCCTCCACCAATTATGGGAGTGGTACACCCCTAACTCCCAGCCACGAACTATGGCAGAGTGGGAGTATATTGATAAAGTGAGGCTCGCAGTGGAAGAACGATTAAAGCAACTGAACTGTTTTTGTTATCTATGTGAAGCCAGACTCTGGGACGATATTGACGATGAAGACCTTTTGAAATACATGCCATAATAAATTTTTACTTCATATTATCTTTGCTTTCATACTGACGTACTTGAATGGGGCTTCAGTGGATGATTTAACCATGTATACATTTTCATTTGGAAATAGTAGCACGCTTAGTCTAACTTGTAAATCTTAAAACATTTCATATGGACGATGATGATAGATGAAATAGTGTCAAATAAAATTAAGATAGCTTACACTTCTGATACAGGGATAGCAATCGACTGCGATCCATGTGTAAAGAGATTGTTAGACTACGGATGGGGTTAAGTGGATGATTTAACCATGTATACATTTTCATTTGGAAATAGTAGCACGCTTAGTCTAACTTGTAAATCTTAAAACATTTCATATGGACGATGATGATAGATGAAATAGTGTCAAATAAAATTAAGATAGCTTACACTTCTGATACAGGGATAGCAATCGACTGCGATCCATGTGTAAAGAGCTTGTTAGACTACGGAAGAGAGAAGTGTGTTATGTTGCGTGTGGCGCGTGAGTGTCCTCCCATTTCATTCCATTCATTATTTTTCTTCCCCTCTGCATTCCATATCCGAGGATATGTGGCGGGCTTGGGACCGCTTTAGCTGCATTAGAAGGTTGGCCCTTAAAAGAGCCCATGGGTCGTTCTCCGTCCACCGACACTCCTCTCACTTCTGCAAAAACTCTGAAAGAAAAAGAATAGGAGATTAGATGAGCTACAAAAATGATCATGTTGAGGAAGCTTACTGGGAACTTTCTTCCGAACTTTTCGGACGACGAAGTCTTCAAGCTGACCGGTAATGTCCATACTCATGTGGAGACATCGGACTCCGTCTTCCTCATAACACTGCTGGGTCACGTTGGGGTCATCGGTGATGGTTGGGGCGTCGCATACATTATTCTCA
The DNA here is from genome assembly GCA_907163375.1 of Prostheceraeus crozeri. Taxonomy (NCBI): domain Eukaryota; kingdom Metazoa; phylum Platyhelminthes; order Polycladida; family Euryleptidae; genus Prostheceraeus; species Prostheceraeus crozeri. Next base: position 155,079 of record CAJQUW010008596.1, read on the forward strand.
AAGAGGGGAAGATGGACTTCATACACTCTCCTTTTTCGACACTTCAAACGCTCATGCAGTCGCTCCACTTCACCCGTCAACCTCTTATTAATAACCTTCACCTCCTCCGTCTCCTTCACCACGCTTCGCATCCGCTCTATCTCTTCATCCTTCCTCGACACACTCGCCTGCAAACTCTCCACCAAACCTGCCTTCCTCATCAACTCGCTCCTTTCCGCCATCCATTCCTTCTCCTTCTTTCTCAAGCTCTCCAACTCTTCCCTCGTTGCCCTATACCCCTCAACCTTCACCTTCAGCTCTTCATTCTCCTTCAAAACTTTTCTATTATTACTTTCCAAAGCCATCACACGATCCTTCATTCTCACAAATACCTCCGTATCATACGCCTCTTGCTGCCGTGGCGATGACGCTGCCATCGGCTTAGCCACTTCCTCCCCCTCCCACTCTTCCTTCAAATCCGCTATGTCCCTAAACAAATCTTCCATCACCGCATCCAAATCAACATCATCCTTCTTCTTCATATTCGCTCTCAACTCAACTTCCTCATTCGAACTCCCATCACTCGAAATCACATCACTCGCATTCCTCACCACTTTCTCCCCAATCACGTCCTGAATCGTTGCCACCGCCTTTCTCACCTCTTCCCTCTCCAACAACTCTCCCTCAAACCATGCCTTGAACCCCTTCTCTCCGATGTTCCCACTCTCACACTGCAAATGCGCCTTCATAAATTCCTTCTCATCCCCCATCACAGATTTCCGACAAGACACACACAACCTCAACATCACTTTCCTCTCATGGCCCATCGTCCCCTCTTTTTCTTTTAAATGTTTCTTCAGTTCGCTACCTCTGGCAATCTTGCCACAACTACACTTGCCCACCAACATCTTTGCGTTATTCGGTTTTGTCATGATAATTCTGTAAAGATAGAGTAAAATTTGATAGCAAGTGTTTATAGGATACTACTTGCTGATATGCATTGAAAGACTAAGTCACCAAACATTTGATAGCAAGTCAGCAACCGTTTGGGTGTTAAGCTCTTGAATCCGTTACAGGCATTACTCAGAGGGGATCTTATCCCAGCTCCAAGGCCTCGACCCACAAATCCAACCTCGATCGGACAGAGCGTGCGTCATATCACTGTGTTGGTATCCGGGCCCCAGTTTTGACATGAAAACCGGTGGAGTTATTTACAAGAGGAAACGACCCAAGTCACAGAGACTCATAAACGACTGCTTTTTATTCAAAAACTTTAATTATTATCATTAAATATGAATTTAAATTTTTCAGTATTTTAGTACTACTCATAAAACGTTTATAAGTAGTCTGTCACCTTCAGCATAGCAAACGCTGTCGAATGTTTTTTGAATCAAGTCTAAAGGACTTGTAGAAGCAAAGTTATAGCCGTTTGAAGATTTCGGCCTACTATCATCAAATGGTCAGTCATGCTATACTGACTAACCTATAAGTCTGACACCTTAGCTGATATCAGCAATGTAAAGTCAGAAGTCCGATATCGGACCTCAAGAGAAACGACTTACCTGTAGTCAGTTTCTCAACTTAGTGAAATTCCTCTCCCGATCCCGTTCTTATATACCCTGTGAATATGCAATCGATAAGAGGGGGGGGGGGGACGTCAGTGAAATTTCAAAATTTGATGAAAAATGTTTTGGTGACGGTCCCAGGTCGAAATTCCACACTTTGGAAAATTTTCAAATTTTTACCCATACAAAGCCACTCTGACACTTAGGATTTTTTCAGGTGAGCGAGCTCCGACCTAAAATCTTGTAACCGCTCTAACTTTTGAACGAAGACAGATAGGAACAAGCCGATTCTTTCACTGAATTTGTCTCACTCTTAGCTTTCAAACGAGCTATCGCACGACAAAATCCGTCCACTGGAAGCCAAAATCGAAGCAAGCTGTCCAGAGGGGGGGGGACGTCAGCGAAAATTTTTCTCTCCGATTGACTTGAAACTCACCATACCGATGCAGAATTTCACGCTGAATCCGAATCTGGCCTCCGTTTTCCCATCCGATGGTTCGTTTGGGCGCCACACACCAAAACGTCCCAAATTCTAACTCTGTCGTTTTTTCGAAAAATGTTGAAAATTTTTTCTCTCCGATTGACTTGAAACTCACCCTACAGATAAAGAATTTCACGCTGATTCCAAATCTGAAATCCGTTTTCCCATACGATGCTTCGTTTTGAAGCTACAGCCCAAAACGTCCCAAATTCTAACTCTGTCGTTTTTCGCCAATGTCCCAAAATCTTAAATGGCGTCTCACATCTAAACGAAGACAGATAGGAACAAGCCGATTCTTTCAGTGAATTTGTCTCACTCTTAGCTTTCAAACGAGTTATTGCACGACAAAATCCGTCCACTGGAAGCCAAAATCGAAGCGAGCTGTCCAGAGGGGGGGGGACGTCAGCGAAAATTTTTCTCTCCGATTGACTTGAAACTCACCATACCGATGCAGAATTTCACGCTGAATCCGAATCTGGCCTCCGTTTTCCCATCCGATGGTTCGTTTGGGCGCCACACACCAAAACGTCCCAAATTCTAACTCTGTTAAAATTTTGAAGAAAAATTTTTTCTCTCCGATTGACTTGAAACTCACCCTACCGATGCAGAATTTTACGCTGAATCCGAATCTGGCAGCCATTTCACCATCCACGACAACCTGGACGGTCGCCCACGTCAACCTGGACGGTCGCCCACGTCAACCTAGACGGTCGCCCACGTCAACCAGGCGGTCGGACCAACTCACCCGAGTCTCACACTCTGTCGTTTTCGAGGGGGGGAGTCAGCGAACATGTTGTGAACGTGAACCCACCTGGCCGGCACACCACGACAGACCACAACCTCTGTCGTTCCAGAGAGGGGGGGGGACTCAGACCCGAAGCACCACGGCGGCCGACCACGACACTCTACCGTTCCAGAGGGGGGGGGCGCCGGTCGAGTGTTTGTCACTTGCTTACTACTACCGGTTTCTGCTGTTGGAGGCTTCTAAAGGGCATAGAATGATTTATTGTGCAATTCGCATATCATCAAACTAAATCAGAATCATGGCATTCAAAATCTATGTAAGCATGATATCGAAATGCCAAAGAAAGATAATGACATCTCCATCACTTCTAAACTGAAAAAGGAAAAGTTATAATAAATTGAATATCCCTATTTAAGGAGGCATCAATCCTTCTGATACAGAGCTTTCCTTCTCTTCCCTATACAATTTTGTGCAGGTAGGTGGTAACTTTAAAATCGGCATGACATAGGACAACGGGTTGGAGCTGCGTGCACAGTTGAATACATGAGATAGGATATGAAATCAAAATGGTATCAAACGAAAATGTTTAACAAAAAAGACTTGAAGAAATGCGCATAGGACTCTAGGTTATCCAAATAAGTTATTAAGTGATGCTACCTCTAAATCTAGGAAGACACATCCTAACGAGCACCGAACTATTGATAATAGCGTGATTTCGCATGTGACTTTCAATCCGAATAATCCTGACGTATGCAAAGAAATAATTACTCCATCCTTCACAAGCTTGAAATTAACCTCAAAATTGGAAAGTACAGATTAAGACCTTGCCATAAAAAATTCCGTATTGAATGTAATAGCAAGACGTAATCGAATGGCGATAAATGATGTGCAGAAATGTCATGATAAACGATGTGAATGATGTAAATCTCTGTTGCTTGGAAAAATATTCAATTATGAGAAACATGGTGAACAAAGACAATTTCAAATCAAATCCAATATGAACTGTAATTCTAGAAACATAATTAATGCCCTGCAATGTGCAGAATGTTGAGCCACTTACATTGGCCAAAGAGGAGATTCCTTGCGCGCAAGATTTCGAGTGCACCGTCAGCAAGTAAGGGACCTACCTGCATAAAATTGTATAGGGAAGAGAAGGAAAGCTCTGTATCAGAAGGATTGATGCCTCCTTAAATAGGGATATTCAATTTATTATAACTTTTCCTTTTTCAGTTTAGAAGTGATGGAGATGTCATTATCTTTCTTTGGCATTTCGATATCATGCTTACATAGATTTTGAATGCCATGATTCTAATTTAGTTTGATGATATGCGAATTGCATTATAAATCATTTTATTCCCTTGAGAAGCCTCCAACAGCAGAAACCGGTCGAGCTGTTTTATTTAATTGCTTTGTTTTTCTTTATAACATCTGGGTGTGATTACGTACTGGTATATACACACGTATATATAAAAAGTAATTATGCAAAAATGGAAATTAAATATCTCTAATATTTTTAATTAAATTAAAAATGTCTAATAAATTCACCTAGAAGTATAAAGGAAAAGCACAAAATCAAGCCCAAAACGATTTCAACTTATTCCCATGCTTCTCACGGGCGAATGATATGTAACCCACTCTGACGATAAATTACCCTGATATCTGCTTAAAATTCTCACTATATATTTCTCCGGCCAAAAGACAATAGATATGTCAAAGTGGCAATGTTTTATAACATTGGAAAGAAGGCATAGTACTATGTCATCTGCATCACGTCTCTTGGATCTCATTGCTTAGAAAAATTGTTGTTTGTTGTAGTGTGTCCACAGCATTGAAAATTTGCATTTGATAGCAGCTGTGTGGTGCAACCACAATTGATCTATCATTCGAAGGGGAGCTGAAATCAAAACAGAATTTTTAAGAATTTGTGTTATTTTGTAGTCAATGAAGTAAAGTCAAATCTACTATTATATTTGCTATCATAACTTGCCGCAATTAAATGTCCTAAAATTTGTATTTTGGAATGAAATAATAAGCATGATATGATGTATAGCTATCATCTAATAAGTAAAAGATGGAATATGTTCAGTTACCATTTTATATTACTTAGATGATTTGCACCATATACTTAATAGCTCAAGCTTTTGGAGTTGAATCAAAAATACTTATGGACTATTATAGAAACATATAAATACAAAGAGACAAATATTTCTCTGCATGGGCAGCATATACAAAATATGCATGCATATTTTGTATATTTACATGACTGATTTCACTTTCGTTATTTGATACTCATGCACTAAGCACTATTGTTCGTTAGCCAATGATTTCATTGAATCATAAATACACTCCAGTCATCATACGATCATGTGTTTTGTCATGTATAGACCTAGATATAAATTTCTAGATGTCACAAAAAATGAACTATTTACAGGTTAAAAAATCATGCAATCTAGTATTAGCAGGTAATTGAATTAGAGCAAATGCATTTCATGTTCATTATAGTGCATTTAGTATTTTAGAATTCAGATATTTACATGTCAAGAATAAATGTGATGAAAACTTACTTTGTGCTGTTGAGGTGGTCGTCAATTCAAGGTGGAATCCTTCGCTCATCGTCCTCTCGTTTAGCTGAGATAATATTGTTATAGAAAACATAATAGTTTTCCATGTGGGAAGTGGGTACAGATCGCCATTTTGTTTCTTGAGCTCTATGAAGAAGCAGTTCAACAGGTAGTTCATCTCCATCATTTGATAGGTAATCCTCATTCAGTGCTCTTGATACCTTACTCAGGTAGTCACGAGCCACTTTCCATTATTCATGCCTTCGCTTGAATCAGTTGAAGTAAAGGGTGACTTTTCTCTCGTCTTAGTGTTGAGTCTGGACTTCTTTCAATTCCTTTCTTATTTGATCGTAGCCCTTTCTGCTGCTTTTCCTCAATGTCAAAGTTAAACAGCTCATCCTCAAAGTCCGCTACTGCATAGTTGATGACCGTGCTCTTCCTCTCCTATTTCACAAAAGAAAAGACTATATTTGACCTATCTTGTGGAATTCTTAGATTTCCATGATCATATACTTCCTCGCCTTAGGCTCGGAGATTCTCACCGTGTAACTCCTCGTAGACAGTAGGTTACTGTACACATCACAGTGATCTCGGCGGATAAATACTTGAATTTGAATTCAGCGGAGAAATACAAGAAGTAATACATGATCATGGAAATCTAGGAATTCCACAAGATAGGTCAAATATAGTCTTTTCTTTTGTGAAATAGGAGAGGAAGAGCACGGTCATCAACTATGCAGTAGCGGACTTTGAGGATGAGCTGTTTAACTTTGACATTGAGGAAAAGCAGCAGAAAGGGCTACGATCAAATAAGAAAGGAATTGAAAGAAGTCCAGACTCAACACTAAGACGAGAGAAAAGTCACCCTTTACTTCAACTGATTCAAGCGAAGGCATGAATAATGGAAAGTGGCTCGTGACTACCTGAGTAAGGTATCAAGAGCACTGAATGAGGATTACCTATCAAATGATGGAGATGAACTACCTGTTGAACTGCTTCTTCATAGAGCTCAAGAAACAAAATGGCGATCTGTACCCACTTCCCACATGGAAAACTATTATGTTTTCTATAACAATATTATCTCAGCTAAACGAGAGGACGATGAGCGAAGGATTCCACCTTGAATTGACGACCACCTCAACAGCACAAAGTAAGTTTTCATCACATTTATTCTTGCCATATGAATATGCAAACTCTAAATTACTACATGTATTAGTATAATTACCTACTAATACTAGCATGCATAATTTTTTAACCTGTAGATCATTTTTTGTGACATTTAGAAATTTATATCTAGGTCTATACATGACAAAACACATGATCGTATGATAACTGGAGTGTATTTATGATTCAATGAAATCATTGGCTAACGAGCAATAGTGCATAGTGTATGAACATCAAGTAACGTAAATGAAATCAGTCATATAAATTTACAAAATATGCGTATGTATATTTTGTATATGCTGCCCATGCAGAGAAATATTTGTCTCTTTGTATTTATGTTTCTATAATAGTCCATAAGTATTTTTGATTCAACGCCAAAAGCTTGAGCTGTTAAAAATATGGTGCAAATCATTTAAATAATATAAACTGGCAACTGAACGTATTCCATCTCTTATTTATTAGATGATGACAATTAATAGCTGTACATCATATCATTCCTGATACAAATTATAGGATTAATTGCAGCAGATCATGATAGCAAATACAATAATAGATTTCTTTACTCTACTTCACTGACTACAAAATACCACAAATTTCTTAACAATTCTAATTGCTCTGATTCTAATAATTCTGTTTTGATTCCAGCTCCCCTTCGACTGATGGATCAATTGTGGTTGCACCCATAGAAATTAACAATACCATAGAAAGTCCTAGAATGGAAATTGCATGGAAATTATGGCACACGCCGGGGGAACTTAGTTGGGGCAAAATGCAAATTGTATGAGCTGGTTTCCTTGTTTTCTTGTTGGCATTTATATTTATCAAGCCAATTTGTGATCTGGATTGTTGCCGCTTGTCCAAAGATCATGTGCACACAAGCAATAATGAATTTACAGAACAGTGCAGCCATAGAATGATAAAGAAAGAAATCCTTTAAAACGTTCTGTGCGCCAATCATTTTGAAATATCGGTCCCATAATCTATCAAAAGTTTAATCAGACACATATGTAGCTTGTAATGTTGATTTACAGAATATGCATTACTCCTGCCTGAAATCAGAGACCAATAGGTCTAAGAGTATTCATTTTACTTTAAGGGGCTTCCCTGCTCATTATATTCGAACAATTTTCAATATCTTTGCATGCTTTCAAATATCAGCTTCCAAAATATCATCACACTATATCACATGTGTCATTCAATGATTAATTGAAAAGTTCCAGCGACATTTCATTTATCTGAGAAATGATTGTAGGTAAAGAAGTTTTCAGTGTGTTTATTCCAGAAAAGCGCTAGGTTTCTTTACCGCTTCAAGGAGAAAGATCCAATAATTAAGAATTTTTAACTGTGAATTTTGAGATGCTCTCAGAACCAGTCCACTGACCACTCACAATCATGGCTCTGTGAAACAAATTTTAAATCGTATTCCAGTATTGAAAAAATGGATAATGGTTGTCAATGACTGCTACATATAGAGACAGCGTATTAGCCAATAGAATAGTGGGCCATTTCATAATGAAACAATACTACCATCTCACTTAAAACTCTCTTCAAGAAAATCCTGTAATTTGCTGTCACCCACTTCCACAGCTAACTTGACAAATAGTTTGACTATGATACTATGATCGAGGCTGATCTAGAAACCATAGATTTTTCCATGTGCCATCATTGTACATAAGCAAGATATCAAACTTCCATTCTAGAGTACTATCATCTACTTCTATGGGTTGCACCACACAGCTGCTATCAAATGCAAATTTTCAATGCTGTGGACACACTACAACAAACAACAATTTTTCTAAGCAATGAGATCCAAGAGACGTGATGCAGATGACATAGTACTATACCTTCTTTCCAATGTTATAAAACATTGCCACTTTGACATATCTATTGTCTTTTGGCCGGAGAAATATATAGTGAGAATTTTAAGCAGATATCAGGGTAATTCATCGTCAGAGTGGGTTACATTTACGATAATATTGAGTTTGTGTTTCATTGAAATATCTAAGTTTTTCATAACATTCCAAAATATGTACTGAGCAATGTGCCATACGTCTTAGCTAAACGAATATAGTTGTTTCGAAACATATCGTTGAAGAAAAAAGACTCGCGAAATGCGCACAAGATTGGCTACCTCGAGAAACTGATAAGTGATACGATTGCAAAATCTAGCACCACCTTCAGACAAGACATTCTTCAAATAAAAATCAAGAAATCATTTCCTATGTGAAGACGCACAACCCAAATAATGCTGATATATTCCAAAAAATAATCAAACCTTTATTCTCGAGTTTGAAACTAACCTCAGCATTTAAAAATTGCAGTGTAAGTAAGCTCTTGCTATAAATAACTATTGCCTCTTTTAACCATCATCAACCCGGCAAATCTATCTACCTATTCTACTGTACATCTGCAGTTTTTGCATGTTTTCATTGTTTCTTACTTACTAGGTATTATAATGTACATACATTGATATCATTGATACATCAGCTCTGATTCTTATTATATAATGTTCACTTGGACATTGGCACATGCCGCTGTCTAGATTTGTAACGTAGGCCTACTGGTACCAGTATAACGTTTACTCCATTATGCGAAATTTATCTAAAATTGCAAATCGTTTGAATTGTTCGAATGAAACATCTATAATCTGAGTAGTGAGGAATCCTCCCAAACTGAGCGACCGTCTAGGTTGACGTGGGCGACCGTCTAGGTTGACGTGGGCGACCGTCTAGGTTGTCGTGGATGGTGAAATGGCTGCCAGATTCGGATTCAGCGTAAAATTCTGCATCGGTAGGGTGAGTTTCAAGGCAATCGGCGAGAAAAAATTTTTCTTCAAAATTTTAACAGAGTTAAAATTTGGGACGTTTTGGTGTGTAGCGCCCAAACGAAGCATCGGATGAGAAAACGGAGGCCAGATTCGGATTCAGCGTGAAATTCTGCATCGGTATGGTGAATTTGAACGCCATCGGAGAGAAAAAATTTTCGCTGACGTCCCCCCCCTCTGGACAGCTCGCTTCGATCTTGGCTTCTAGTGGACGGATTTTGTCGTGCCATAGCTCGTTTGAAAGCTAAGAGTGAGACAAATTCACTGAAAGAATCGGCTTGTTCCTATCTGTCTTCGTTTAGATGTGAGACGCCATTTAAGATTTTGGGACATTGGCGAAAAACGACAGAGTTAGAATTTGGGACGTTTTGGGCTGTAGCTTCAAAACGAAGCATCGGATTGGAAAACGGATTTCAGATTTGGAATCAGCGTGAAATTCTCTATCTGTATGGTGAGTTTCAAGTCAATCGGCGAGAAAAAATTTTCAACATTTTTCGAAAAAACGACAGAGTTAGAATTTGGGACGTTTTGGTGTGTAGCGCCAAAACGAACCATCGGATGAGAAAACGGAGGCCAGATTCGGATTCAGCGTGAAATTCTGCATCGGTATGGTGAATTTGAACGCCATCGGAGAGAAAAAATTTTCGCTGACGTCCCCCCCCTCTGGACAGCTCGCTTCGATCTTGGCTTCTAGTGGACGGATTTTGTCGTGCCATAGCTCGTTTGAAAGCTAAGAGTGAGACAAATTCACTGAAAGAATCGGCTTGTTCCTATCTGTCTTCGTTTAGATGTGAGACGCCATTTAAGATTTTGGGACATTGGCGAAAAACGACAGAGTTAGAATTTGGGACGTTTTGGGCTGTAGCTTCAAAACGAAGCATCGGATTGGAAAACGGATTTCAGATTTGGAATCAGCGTGAAATTCTCTATCTGTATGGTGAGTTTCAAGTCAATCGGAGAGAAAAAATTTTCAACATTTTTCGAAAAAACGACAGAGTTAGAATTTGGGACGTTTTGGTGTGTAGCGCCCAAACGAACCATCGGATGAGAAAACGGAGGCCAGATTCGGATTCAGCGTGAAATTCTGCATCGGTATGGTGAATTTGAACGCCATCGGAGAGAAAAAATTTTCGCTGACGTCCCCCCCCTCTGGACAGCTCGCTTCGATCTTGGCTTCTAGTGGACGGATTTTGTCGTGCCATAGCTCGTTTGAAAGCTAAGAGTGAGACAAATTCACTGAAAGAATCGGCTTGTTCCTATCTGTCTTCGTTTAGATGTGAGACGCCATTTAAGATTTTGGGACATTGGCGAAAAACGACAGAGTTAGAATTTGGGACGTTTTGGGCTGTAGCTTCAAAACGAAGCATCGGATTGGAAAACGGATTTCAGATTTGGAATCAGCGTGAAATTCTCTATCTGTATGGTGAGTTTCAAGTCAATCGGAGAGAAAAAATTTTCAACATTTTTCGAAAAAACGACAGAGTTAGAATTTGGGACGTTTTGGTGTGTAGCGCCAAAACGAACCATCGGATGAGAAAACGGAGGCCAGATTCGGATTCAGCGTGAAATTCTGCATCGGTATGGTGAATTTGAACGCCATCGGAGAGAAAAAATTTTCGCTGACGTCCCCCCCCTCTGGACAGCTCGCTTCGATCTTGGCTTCTAGTGGACGGATTTTGTCGTGCCATAGCTCGTTTGAAAGCTAAGAGTGAGACAAATTCACTGAAAGAATCGGCTTGTTCCTATCTGTCTTCGTTTAGATGTGAGACGCCATTTAAGATTTTGGGATTTTGGCGAAAAACGAGTTAGAATTTTTGCGATGGCTGCCTACTGTAGCGTCAAAACGAAGCATCGGATGGGAAAACGGAGGCCAGATTTGGATTCAGCGTCCAATTCTACATGAAATGGTATATTTTGCAGCTTAATCGGACCTCTAGAATCGGCGATTGAAGCGTTTTAAGTTTTTGGATGATGGATATTACGTCATCAGCTGATCGCCACACACTATATAAGCGGGAACCGACGGAGACTTGTCATTAAGACGAGAGCGATTGTCAGAGGTAGGTCGTCTCTCTGAGCTCCGATGATAGCTTCGGACATTCCAAATTCCGAGTTTCTGTAAGAAACCGACTTAGAAAATTTCATTGCTGATATCAGCTAAGGCGTCAGACTTAGAGGTTAGCCAGGAGATGGCCTTCGTCTCCAGGCCATAAAAGACTCCAAAACTTTAAAGGCTTGTAACTTTGCTTCTACAAGTCCGTTTGACTTGATTCAAAAAAGGTTCGGTCGCTATTGACCTGCCCTAAGTGACACATTACTTATAAAATTTCATAAGTAGTGCTAAAAAGTTGAAAAATTTAAATTCACTAGTTTTGGGGGTTTTCTGGGGTTTTCGACCCTGCTGAAGTCAATGAAAGCATTTTTAATGATGTCTGAGCCAGTCGTCTCATGGTATAAGCGGCTTTTCACTGAAAGCGAGCAAGACAACGGAGAGTTTTGCTGTAATATTCCACTGACTGCGTGTTTCCTT